>JAZHYW010014385.1:0-25230 GCA_037355805.1 Ixodes ricinus | reverse complement strand
TGACACTGCGAGGACTTGTCAAACATCCGCTAAAAGCATTTTCCTCCTGGTGCTCCTACCGAATTCTGGAAAAAATACCGCTCATTTCATTAATTGACCTTTTTCAGAGATCTCTGGGCGCATGCGCCGACTCTGGGAGAGGGGAGGAAAGGGAAAGGCGCCATTTTTGGGGGCTCTCTCGTCCGCTCAGTCGCTCAGACAGTGCTGGTTCGGCTTGACTCCCTCCGCTATTCTCGCAGCTTGGCTTCATAGTCGTCATGCCTCACAACTGCGCAGATGTTAAGTTGCCCAAATAGCAGTAAAAAATGGTTAAAATGCAAGATTTTATTTATTCATTTATTCATGGTACCTCAAAGGCCCAATTAAGGGTTTTAGAGTTCCAGCAGCCTTTTCCGGGTGGTGCACGAAAGCACCCGATGTCACACACAACGTCCTTTTTGCCCCGCTTTCAAAAGCCCCCTTTCGGGAGCCTATGACGCGAATCCCCCGTGTCAGGTGGCCGGGTGCTAACGTGATCAACGTGACGGCGGGGACATTCCGCTTTTAACTAAATGCAGTAAGTGTGCACGAGAGGCTGTGTAACGGAATCATGCCGTACCCGGTACTCAAGTAAATATTCACTGGATAAAACTTTCCGTTCTTCAGGCGTGCGCTATACACAACCCCCCCCCCCCCCCCAATATATCAGTTACTGGCAAAACATTTAAAGCGTGCGAAATGTATTCAAGCCTTACGGCGACAGAACCCTGACGGAACGCCTTGGCAACTAACCGAGAACTCCCCTCTTGCAGGCCCCACTTCGTCGGAGGCTCGTAAACGTGCTGAATTCAGAGAAATTGTTTTTAACGAACCGTTCCTTACTTTTCGACGGTGCAGGCGAGCCTTCGCGATATCAAGACCGCCCGGATCTCACCCCGTCCGAGTTTGTGCCCCGTGCGCTCGCGCGGTACACAGGACGGCGAAGTGACGGAACGCAATAAGCTTGAATAACTTAGGCGCTCAAGGAAAACAAAATCAGCTGTTTATAGTCGCCGGGCCTCATAAAAGGAGCTCATAAGCTTCGCACAAGGTGGATAGGCGGGTTGGGATCGAAACTGGTCACCATTACTTTCATTACATAACACTCTGTCTTGAAAGCCGACCCCTTTTTCAGTTGCTCGCACGACGCGACACTGAAGTGACGATTGAGTGACTCCAAGTCGACGGAACCGATGCGGCGTCGGCGGTCTATCCATCTCTGAAGGTATAAAGACGAATGAGGTGGTCTGTATAGTAGACAGTGGCTTTTGTTTATCTTCCAGGGTCGTCCTCAGCCATTTCGAAAAAAATGTGCACGCGAAGCGACGACAGAAAGACACGTTCAGAATTGCTAAAGGCGGAAAAACGCCACCGGAGAGCACACGTGAACACACGGATGGCTCTGACACAGGCCGGGAGACACGCCAGGCGCTGGCGCGGACGACGGATTGGGAGCCCCCAAAACTGTTTCGAGCGATTCCCGCGAGGGCGCGCCACGATCGTCACCAAACTCTGAAAAAGGTCCATTAATGTGACTAGGGGATGCAAAAAAGACGATAAAGATTTGCAGTGAACTGTTCTGCGCATGCGCGTGATCTGTTCATGTGAACAAATAATGAGTGCATATTTTTTATGCGAAGTCAGAAATGTTTTATACAATAAACACCTGACACATGTAGGTGATTCTACTACAGCAAGTGCTAGATATTATTTTGGATGCCGTGCCCGTAGACACATTACAGGACTAATATTTTGAGGATGACGTAACAGTGTTTTATGTTTGTAATTACAGGAATACTAGGACATCAGCAAAAGCGTTCAGCTGTTATTTCTCGATGCAGCAGTAATATTCACAAATGATTCAGGATTGGACCGGTTTAGAAGTATCGATGAATAATACAGCTTTTCTTTATAATCTAAATTCTCCGCCTGAGTTCCTGTGTGTATTTCAAAGTACGGTATTTGCGTCCATGAGTCGGGAAGTAGATTAGGTTAAGAACCTCCTTGCTTCCGTGGTAAGATAGCAAAGGCAAACGTTAGACCCCGAAAAAATACACAATTTTTTGGTTAACACGAACTTTTTGTCCACAATTAAATGTATATATAATTACTTAAAACTTCACCGATATGTACCTTTAGTTGCTTACTTTACACTAAATAAACATTGGTGTAATTGGTTGAAACATGTTGATGAAAAAAATGTGTATTTAGTGTACAAAAATTTTTAACACGCGCTAAATAAAAAAAACATTGCTTGTTTTTTTTTTTTTTTTTGTTGGCGGGCAGTTTGATATTGGGAGAAACTACTGAATCAATATAAGACAAAATTTAATTTTTCTGTTTCCTCAGATGCCTTTCGTTGCCGCAGTGACAGTGACCATATCAGACGGACTTTATCTTACAGAAGGAGAGGGCATTGTGGAGAGATCAGGCGTGCGCTTGGGCGCTTTCGCTGTGCCTTGCAATGGACGGAACATAAAAAAAAAAAGATCGAAATAAGTATTTCGGGCAGATAACGGATTTTCTCCAGCGCCTAGTATTTTGACGAGCCTTAACGTATAGCATGTTTCTTCCTTAGCCTCTGGAAGCCTTTTTTTTTTTTACCTCCTCGCCTTTACTGTAGTGTTTGTTTTGCTGACATGGGAAGAGTGGAGGGCTATGCGGGAGTAGCTTGTCCTGGTTTTGGCACTCCCTTGCAATAAAAAATAAGATTGGAAGTGCCTCGTGGCAACAAACCACGTGGCCAATCAGCCGCTTTCTGGGTGGATCTAGTACATGGCATGCCAAAAATGGGCTCACGAAGGTTAAGTTGGAGTTCATGGAGTAAATTCCAACTTGTTGTCTTACTGCAAGAACTGATCGCCTCTCTTCCTTTTGGTTCGGCTTCTCATTTTGTCCCTCTTGTTATTTAGTTTTGTACCATGGGCCGCTGAAAATGCGACATTTTTTACTACTTTACAGTATATATAGTACGTATCAATGTTTCGCAAGACTTCAGAAAATGTTATCATATTATTTGTCCCTTTGGTTGAGCGTCTATAAAGAATCTTACAATGCTGTTGTTGAACAACAATAAAATAAAAAAATGGCATTTTATAGGGCATGTCTGTCTCACTTTCCTAAACCTAACACAAGAAATCTCGAGAGAAACATTGTCAATGAATGTAACAGGCTACTTGAGGAAATTGAGTTGGCCAACATAGCTGTCCTGGTACTCTTCATGTAGGGTATTTTTGTTTTCGGATAAAACCGAGGACCACTCGTCGGTAAATTTTCATAGTCAATTCAAATTAATCCCCCCTCCCCCCCCCCCAAAAAAAAAAAAAGAAATCTTGGTATTTTTTACACAATTTTAGAGGTCCTGAGGAAAGTCCACTTCGTTTTTTTTTTTCTTTCAAATCTCGGACGATTACGAGAATGGTAATTTATCTGCTCAGCATTTGTTTGTGAGTATTATGACAGAGGTAGCCTGTATTTCTGAGTCGCGACCAAAGCCCAGCGCGTGTGATAATGCTAGCCACTCTTAGAGTTCCTAACATAGATCACACAATTTGTGTGTCTTAGACAGAAGGCGTGGTAATTTTATAATAGTGAAAGCTATGATCGCGTAGAGCGCGGCTGTAAATTCACTGTTAGCCCCCTCCCACGCCCCCATCCCCGCGATCACGGCACTTTTCTTGGAGAGATTTGATGGAGAGTTTTGTAGAATCGAAGCCTAGTGAAGCGATCCCGGTTGCAATCTCACCGCCACATCCAGCTAAAGAGACCTCGCTAAATATTGTTAGCGCGATTTTCAGCGTATGGAAGATGCATCAACGGGGGCGTAAATGTACAAATGGTGTCCTTTCTTTCCATCTAATTTCGATGAACTGTAAATACAGAAAAAGTAAACTCCCCATTTTGGAGAATATAGAATTGAGCGACAATGAGCTCCAATAAACACCGAAATGAATGTAGGGACGCAAACGAGCTAGTGAAAATTAAGCACGACAAAAAACCCCGAGCTTGCGGGTAAAACACGCCAAATACACTAAAAGGCCTCGGACCTTTCAGTCAGACACAATTTTAGAGTATACGTCGTTTTTACCCGCCGTTTCAGGGTGTTTGTCATGCTTAATAAAGACCAGAATTCTTGCACGAAAATAGACACCGAAAAGCACCCTTTAATTTAACAAATAATAAACCAAAAAGAACATGCAATCATACATATATGAAGGGTTGGGTGTAGCACGATTGCCCTCGGTGCAGAATTCCTGTCGCAAAAACCGCGTGTTATCAGCCCCACGTTTCGGAAACCCTGCGTTCAATTACCCCGTCCCGTATTTCCCGGGTGCGAAAAGCCCCGTCCTTACTGCTATCGTCCCAAATGCCTCTTCGCGGTCTAACCAGCATTGTTCCATGTCTTGGCCTAATCTGTTGAGGGTCTAAAAAGGTCTTTTCAGTGAAAGGAACAAAAAATAAAGGTGAACTGCATAAATCTGCATAAATCTGCATAAATCTGCATAACCAGCAATGCACTCCGCTGTCATGGAGCAAGCAAAGGTTCTATCTACCTAGATGGATGCAAATATTCTTAGAATGAAAGCTGATGTTTGGTGCTGTGATAAGTATTGCACCATGAGCTGCGGACTAACAGCTTTGACTGACCTCACTTCGTCGGAACTATACTTTCATAGTTAATACAACTCTTCACTACGGGCGCGAGCGTGTGGCTCTATCTATGGTTTCGTTTGCTCGAGAACGCGTGCAAAATTGTCATCGAGATCGAGCTTCATGCTCACGGATGGATGGATGGATAGATGGCAGAGCCGTATATGTAGAGAGTTTGGTCAATGGGAGGCGCGGGCAGAGCCAGGCGTGTGGCAGACTCGGAAAGAGGGCTTGGCATGCTCTCTTGACCAACCAGAAGCCGAAAAGAATCCCCTAGTGGTGGTAGCGAGAAACAGTTCTGATCAAAGGTCTATGTTCGTAAATGGTTTTAATAATCGCGTAAGAGTGAAGTGTGATAACCCTTTGTGGTAGAAAATAGGGTGCACGTGTGCGCGGCTTAACTTTGTTTTGCTCGGACAGAGTGTGACCGCTCGAACGGCAGATTCCCGGCCCTTGGCGCTTGGCGTACGGATTATGTCGATCGTTCCGCTTGTCGCACTCTTCCACCATCAATTTGGATGAGCGTGATTGAAACATCACGTGTACCATATTTTCAGTCATCGAGAGTTACTCCAATGCAGTTATCAGGTTTGTTTCTCGCGACCACCGCCAGGGCATTATTTCCGGCTTCTGGTTGGTCACATTCGAATTTCTGAAGACGCCCTGGAACACGCCCAGCCCGCTTTCGGCCAATGGCGCCTCCGCATTTGTCTCCTATACTTCCCAACGAATGGCCAAACTCTCTACATATACGGCTCTGATAGATGGTAATGGCTATACCCTTTGTAGCGGGCGGCAGCTTGCGCCACCTAGCCTAACATTTCGTCATCTTTTTTTTTACTTGTATGAATTTTGTTATAGCAGACCCCCCCCCTCTCTTTTCAAGTGGATTTATTTTATCTGTATTTTTTTCTCCTTATCCTTCCCTAGATCTCTTCCACCAATCTTCCAATCTCCTCTTAGTTACCGCAATTCTTTTCCTATCCATTCGTCCATCCATGTCCGGAAAACCCAGTGGCCCCTCCAAATCCGTAGTCATCCCCCCAAGAGGGTGGGACGAAGCCCCGTGCACCTTAAAATACATGTTCTATAGTTTCCCTTTCGCGGCTGCATATGTCGCACAGAGTGCCTACTTCCTGGAATTTAGCCCTGTACGTTTTTGTTCTTAGCACCCCCGTTCTAGCTTCAAACAGCAAAGAGCTCCCCACTGAATTATCATACAGCTGTTCCTTCTTTATTTCATGTTTTTGTGCCCTGTATATTGTTAAAGCTTAGTGTCGCCCTCTCTTCACTCGTCGATTCATGCTCAGCATCACTGATTGCGCTGACTGAAACGTGGCTCAATGACACCGTTCATGATAACAACATTTTTGTCAGTGGGTCTGTTTACAACTTTTTCGCTGTGATAGGCAGAATCGGAGAGGTGGTGGTGTCCTGATTGCGTTGAGGAAGGAGTTCCTTGGAGTCCTCATCCACATTAAGTCTTTCCTCGAATGCGTATTCGTCTCTTTGAAGTGTGGTCCCGCTAAAATAATTGTTGGTGTTTTCTACCGCCCTCCTGATATGAAGGAGGCATTCTCGTGTGAGTTTCATCGGATTTCTGAGTGAAGTTTGTATTAGATTCCCTAAATGTGTGTTAATTATTTTTGGAGATTTTAATTTCCCTGTCATAAACTGGTCGACTCTATCTGTTGCGGCTACCGAAACTGAGGCCCATGCTTTCCTCCAGTCTTGTCTAGACTTCTCATTATCTCAACTCATTACACTTCCCACTCGGCGCTCTGACACTTCTGCAAACGTTCTTGATTTAATTCTAACCAATGATCCCGACATCTGTTCCGACATAGTTCACCTAGACGGGCTTTCTGATCATGATGTTATTACCGGTAGCATTGTTTGTTCGCCTAACAAAAGTACCACTGATAAGCGGATCAGATGTTACAATAGAGCCAATTTTGATGGACTTAACTCTGACCTATCTCTTTTCTCAGAACAGTTCCTGCATCAATTTATGTCGCGCAGTGTCGAAGAAAACTGGGCCTTGTTTAAAAATACGTTTACTAATTTAATTGATAAGTTTATTCCTATAATATCAATAAAGTGCAAAAACAGTGCGCCTTGGTTTAGTCAGCAGCTTCGACGACTAAACAACAAAAAAAAGCGCTTATTCAGACTAGCAGATAAGAACAAGCTATCAGTTTCTTGGCTCCGTTACAAAAAGTGTGACAGTGATTACCAGTCGCTTCTTAAAATCACCCGCCGTCATTTCTTTCATCATGACTTGTCGTCTTTACTCTTAAATAACCCTCAACGATTTTGGCGTGTAGTTAATCCAAGAAGTCATCCTGAAGTGTCTCTCATCGATAACAATGGCGTTTCAGTTCCACAGTCAGAGTGTGCTCACCTCCTTAATGAATCATTTTCATCTGTGTTTACTCGTGAGGACACTACTTCATCCCCCACCTTAAACAGGCTTAATGATATGTATATGTCCGAAATAGTCATTGAAGAGGCCGGTATTTTGTCTCTACTAAATAAGCTTAAATTATCATCTGCCTCTGATCACACCGGTATAAACAACAAGATACTTAAAAATACTGCGCCAGGCATTTCTGGCATCTTGACAGCCATTTTCTCGCAGTCATTTTCTACAGGTTTAATTCCTCAAGACTGGCGTATAGGTAAGGTAATTCCCATCTTCAAATCTGGTGATCGATCCTCCCCACTAAACTATCGACCTATCTCACTAACCAGCACTATTTGTAAACTTCTGGAGCACATCATACATTCTCAAGTCATGCGCTATTTAGAGGACCATAACATTATTTTCAAGTATCAGCACGGTTTTCGCAGGGGTTACTCATGTGACACTCAACTTTCCGGTTTCGTTCACGACTTACATACATCTCTTGATGCTGGTTCACAAGTTGATGCAATTTTTCTCGACTTCTCGAAGGCTTTTGACCGCGTTCCTCATCACAGGCTTCTACTAAAACTTGCACAGCTTAACATTCATTCTAATGTTCTCTCATGGATAAAAGAGTTTCTCTCAAATAGACTTCAGTTCACTTCCCTTAACAACTCTAACTCCTCTTTTGTCCAAGTGACATCTGGAGTTCCCCAGGGTAGCGTGCTGGGCCCATTACTTTTTCTCATATACATTAATGACCTACCCACTTGCGTTTCATCTCATGTCCGCCTTTTTGCTGACGACTGTGTCATCTACCGTAACATCTCTTCTAACACCGATCGCCAAGCTCTCCAATCAGACCTGGACCAGTTAGCCACGTGGTGTTCTTCGTGGCTAATGACCCTCAACCACAACAAAACAAAACATATGTCGTTTACCAAAAGCTCCTCTCAGACTCCAACTTCTTACCTTCTGAATAACAATACTGTTGAACTTACATCTACCTATAAGTACCTGGGTGTCCACTTTCAGTCTGATTTGTCCTGGCACTACCACATTGATGTCACCCTTGCTTCTGCTAACCGTTCCCTTGGATTCATAAAGCACAATCTTAAACAAGCACCCGCTCACTTACGTAAACTTGCTTATATCACTCTAATCCGCCCCAAAATTGAATATGCTTCTGCCATATGGGATCCTGATCAAGCCTACATTATAAGTAACATCGAGTCGCTGCAAAACCGTGCTGCGCGTTTCATTTTCTCTGACTACTCTCCATTTTCCAGTGTCACCGCATTAAAAAATCAAGCTGAGTTGCATGACCTATCACGCCGCCGTAAACATGCCCGTCTGTCATTATTTCACAAGCTCTATCACCATGCACCGCTTCACGACGATTTTTTTAAAACACCACCCATTATTTTTCCACGTCGCGATCATTCATTCAAGGTAGCGCGCATCACATGCCACTCATCTAGTTACGCACGATCATTCATACCACGGACCATAATCGACTGGAATAACCTACCGGCTCACATTGCAACTGAACTAGATATGTCTAACTTCCAAGAGCTAGTGCGTAGTTATACTAATACTTAAGGTTCTTTTTTTATTCCTTGTACTCATATTGTCTTTTGTATAATTTGTGTTTTATCTGTGTACTTATATTTACTTGCCCCCCCCCCCCCCTATGTAATACCCTCATACAGAGGGCCTTTAGGGGTATTTTGAATAAATTTTGAATAAATAAAAAGCTGATTTCCCCTGCATTCTTTCTTCCCACAATTTCCTCTCTGTTTCCTTTACTCCCTTTTCTACTGATATGCTCTGATCGGCTCCATCTCGTTGAATGTATTTAAATCTCAGCTTGCGGGTTCGGTTTGTCCACTTAGTGTTTAGACTTTTCATATATAGATACTTGTACACTTTCGCTGTCCACCGTGTATCCTCAATTTCAGCTAGTCTTTGTTCAAATTTTACTTTACTGATCGCTTCTCTACTCTCGAAAGATGCCCAACCCATATCCCCCTGTACTCCCTCATTTGGTGTATTCCCATGTGCCCCCAATGCCAACCTACCCACACTCCTTTGCTGTATCTCTAAACCTGCCTGGATTTCTGACCTCATACACAATACCGCATTCCCAAATGACAGCCCTGGCACCATGACTCCGTTCCATACACCCCTAACGACTTCATATCTATTATAGTTCTACAGCGCCCTGTGTTTCATGATAGCTGAATCTCGTTTCCCTTCTTTATTACAATATCTTCATGGTCTTTTAGATACCGTCTTCCTTCACTTAACCATACTCTCAGATATTTGTACTTTTCTACGTGTTCTATCAATGTGTCCTGTATCTCCAGGGGTTCCCCCTTCTCGTCGTTAAAAACTATTATACCAGACTTGTCCCTACTAAATCTTAGTCCTAAATTGTCCCCTTCCCTGCTGCAAATCCTAATCAGTTCCTGTATTGTCTCACGACTTTCTGATACGAGTACAATGTCGTCTGCATACATTAACCCTGGCAATACTTTATTTACTTTGTGTCCTTCCTCCATGTAAGTCAGGTCAAAACCTAGGTTGCACTGTTCTAACCTTTTTTTCATCTCACTGAGGTATATCATAAAGAGCAGGGGAGGCAATGGGCAACCCTGTCTAAGACCTCTTTTTATTGCTGCTGGTCTTGTAGTTTCGGCTTCCCATGTTATAACCACCCTATTCTCCGTATAAACCCGTTCTAGAAACTTAACCATGGTTCCCTCTAGTCCATATCCCTTCAGTTGGTTCCATAGTTTTTCCTGATTCACATTGTCATATGCCCCTTTGATGTCTAAAAATGCTACCCATAATGGCCTTTGACTTGTCACTGCTATCTCTAAGCGCTGAGTGATTACGAATAAATTATCATCTAGTCGTCTATCTTTCCTGAAACCGTTTTGAAGCTCCCCTAGAATCTGCTTTCTCTCTACCCATTCTTCCATTCTTCTTTTTACAATTTGCATAGCTAGTCTGTATATTACTGAAGTTACTGTGATTGGTCGGTATGATTTGATACTGTCTTTGTCTCCCTTTCCCTTATATAATAGCCTCATCCTGCTCAGCAGCTTTGAGAGTGTTGCACACTAAAGGCTCGACTCCATGGGACAAATATGCTGCGAAAAAGCGACGAATTTGGAACGGCTACAGTGAACTAGAATATAGGGGCAGTGGAAAAATCGTCGGCGGCGCCCCATCGGCCGTGTGAAGCCAGAAGTGCAGACTGCCGCGAGTGGCGCTGTTATCAAAATCCGGAGGACATGGCTACTGTAAAATGGGATGTGGCGTCGCGTACGTTCTCAGATGGTTTCTGTGGTGTCTATGGTCGTTTTCGCAATTTTTTCGCGTGAATGTCAAGTGCTTCGCATTGTGAGTACATAGGTTCGAGTCTTGTCGCTAAGCAATGAAAACGAAGAGAAAGAAGACGGATGCGCACCGCTACGCGCCAGCATGCAGGACTGCATGGTCACCCCGGTTTTCAGTACATTGCCCAAGTAAGCTTTAAATATTAATTCATAGACGTTGAAGCACCCATGAAGCCTACATAGGCCACACTAATGAACCGCTAAGATCGAAAATAGTATACGCTTGGCGCGAACTTCGCTGGCAGGAGTGCTCCGGAATCGAACACCATCGCTACCTGGTAGGTTCTACACGAAGCGCCTCACCTGGAGGCCGGTTATTTTTCCACTACTCCTATTCTATGTAGTTCACTGTAGCACGGCGGCTTTTACTTTGCTCGCGGGATCAGCATAGTGGCTGCTACGTCGCGCGCTAAGCGAGCGTGCCGTCGAGCGACGTTCGTCAGTTATATTATTCGTGACACAATTCGCTCCATGGAGCTCAGCCTTAACTATGAAACAGAGTATTGGCGACGTGCTCGGTCAAAAGCGTCGCTGGGTCAACCTTCCACGATTGGCCGAAGGCTGACTATGATGTCAGCAGAGGATTTCTAATGGACAGAAATAAGAGTAATATAAGAACTTCGATTTTAACGCTGTTGGCAGTGTTGATTTTAGAATGCAGTCATTTCAAGCTTCCACCATGCTATTTACAAACACCATCGAACTTGTTGTTCGCAAGGTAATGACGTAGAAGCTCGATTCGGGAAGATAGATTTCTGGCTGCAGTCTTGAATTTTAAAAGCGGAAGAGCTACTGGTACAAACATTGTTCAGGTGGCAGAACTTTGGTCGGTCAATACGTTACAGGAATGTCATTAAAAATATGAAAACATCGGCCCACGCGTCCGACTTCACCCTTTTTGAATCCGTTTTAACAGATGAGCAGTTATGACGAGCGTTTTACTGCCAGTGTTATCGTCTCCGCGGTATTTCTAGAGCATTCGTAAAAACAAGAGCTCTACATTTACAGTCGAGAACTCGCTAAAACACTTCATAACTACGAAGAAGCACATCGACGTATTCATTTTTCAAAATGTTTTGTTGTTATGTGCACAAAAAAGAAAAAAGATGATGGAATTGAATGAATGGATTCGCAGCAAAGCCTCGAGGCTTTGCTGCGAATTTTCGTCAGTTCGAAGGAAGAACAAAGGGGTTTAGTTATGCAACTCGACGAGAATTATTAAACAAAAACGTTCAACCATTGGTTAAAAAAAAAAATAGAGAGCTCTATTTTTCGTATTTTTCTGGGAAGAAAATATCTTGAAACGTGAATTTAAAATACCTAACATCAAAATGCTAAAAAAAAACGGTCTTAATGCCGGACTTTTTGTACGTTTCGTTTTTGTGAAACGTACAAAAACCTTGGAGGTACTTGAACATTTTTAGTTTGACAGAGCGTCTCGTCTCGGGGACAAGAACAAGGAGGGCGGGTGGCCCGCTTTGCCGCCTGCAGTGCGTCCGCTCCTTGCGAAGTCACGTACGTTCCGTGCCCAGCGAACCGGATGTTGCGCACCACGAGACGGCTTCCTACGCCGTAACGAAGAAGCTGTTGGACAAAGCACGTTTGCGTGCGCACACCGTAGGCAGCAACGACGGCATTGAAAGACGAACTGACTATTGCGAAGTGGATCCCAAGAGTCGCGCAATCTATAAGCGGCCCGCTTGACAACTAGATTCATGGCAACAGCAGCATACATCATCAATCGCTAAAAGGGGCGTTCTTGACTAGGGAAAGTGACACACTGACGTAACGTTTCCACTGCACATATTTTGGAAAAACATGCTTAGAGGTGTCAAGATCATTGAACAAACAGGCAGATCAAGTTTTTGCTCAAAGCATTTTTCATTAAGCGGGAAACGAAGCACCATTGACACATTTAGTTTAATACTGCGTCGCGTTTCAGTTGTAATTTAGAAGTTTATTGGATCGTAAAAAATGCAGTTCACTTAAAAACAGTTTTTGAGAAGCCCACGCACAGTACTGCGCAAATATTGTACCCAGTTTTTGGTCTCTTGACTCAACGAATGCCGTGGTCTCTTTCCAGGATCGAGCGAACGAACGGTGAGCAAAAGTTGTGATTTTCAGTAAATGTCAAGAAACATTAATATTTTTAATAAAATACAACTCACGCTAATCAGCCTTTTGCTAAATTACCCAGGCAACAAGGAGCGTGCGCGAGTGTAGCTACACGCGCTTAACGCGTGCTGCCTTCTCCGGCAGTAATTTATTTCAAAAGCAGCAACTCAAAACAAATCGCGCCTAACACGCGTGATCATTAGCGCTTTTTTTGTTTATTTACTTAGAATCTTTCATAAAGATAAGGTGAACGCGAGCAGCGCGCCTCACTTACGTTCCCAGCATTCTCCTTGATGCTTGGGAAGTTTGACTAAGAGTTCCTTGCACCGGAAATCTCTAATCAAAACTCAACTCCATACCCAATAAAAAAAATAAAAAAACGTCGGTTGATACGGGGCGAGTGTTCTTCATAGGCTTCGGTTATCGATGTATTCCCCACACGTAACACAGGTCGGTACTTTTCTTTTCTGCTTTCCCTTCTTTCTAGGAGCGAGAAATCAGTAGTCGGGAAGGGCGCCTCGATGCGAGACGCCTTTCCCGGGTATGAAAGCGATGCTCGAGCAAAGTGATGGCACGGCAATGGCTATTTGTTCTACCACCGACAAAAGAATAGGCCGAGGTTCTGGAGTCACGCAAGAACGGCCGTGGAGCGGGCAAGGGAACCGTGTCTTGCACGCTTGACCCCGGCGTACAAATATGGACCCTTCCATAGACACGTTTCTACACCCGTTCATTGCAATGTATTTTTTGTATTTGTTTTTCAGGGAAATAGCATGTTGTTTGTTTTTAGCGAATCGCTCATTCCAGAAGTTTGTCCGTCCGTCCATCTGAGAATTCCCCCTTTCAAATTAAGGGGGATATTGATGTCACCTTATCTAAGGTCACACGCTCTCAGGTTACAGAACATCGTGACGTCGCATGTCGTAGCCTTACATCACGTGTTAGTTGTAGTCGCACGTAATACCATGACGTCACGTGAAGTAAATTTGTTCGCTAAATTTATTAGAGAAATGAACAAATTGTGTTTAGTTTAATGTCTTTTAAACGAATTTAGACGATCGATTTTTAAAGGGGTACGAAAACGAAATTGTAGGGCTTATTTTATTGCTCAGGTATATACCACGTCGCATCAGCACCTAAGGAACATCAGTCATTTGTTTGTGAACGCGAGAAAAGTAATTTTAAAAGAAGTAAAACGATTTCCCACTTGCACCTGGTAATTGGGCGACCAAAGCTTTGTTGGGGGATCGTGACATGTTGGTGCTCCCGCAGTGGCGCCACCCTCGGCAGTACACCGTACTCATAAAGATTCCCTAGCCGTGAACGCAACGACGCAATCGCGCTGCTTCGCGCGGCGCTCGCTTGTTCTGGAACTGCCGAGTTGTTCCTGTGTTTATTCATCACGTTTTTGTGTAAGATGCCGGGCTATTGCGCGGCAGAGGGCTGCGGCAACAGCGTGCTGAACTGCGAGACGCCGACCCACGGGTTTCCGAACGATGAGAAATTCCGAAGCGTGTGGATCCGTCTCGCGCGTCCGTCGTCTCTCCGGCGCCGGTGAAAACCAATCGCCTGTACGGTGACCATTTTCGGGATGAGGAATGGCGACCCACTGTCCTCGGGAGTCTCGGTCTTCCTACCGAGAATATTCGGTTGCTACCAGGGGTTGTGCCGACTATTAATAATAATAATACTTTTATTTACTGAAAAGAAAATTTACACACTTGGATTTGTTTCCAAGAGAAGAAAAGCAGAAGAGCTCAGCGGACCGCACGAAAAGCGAAGCAAACTGGAAAATGAGCGCGTTGTTATTAAAACACATAATAGCGCGTACCTCCAAGCTCGCCAATCATTAATAAATGCGAGGCATTTCTAGGCCACCCCGACCCTCTTCAGATTTTGTCGGGCGGACCGTCGGTCTGTCAGATGGTTCGTACGGTTCTATCCCGAATCACCTGTCCGTTACCATGTGCGAGAGTTACTACTCGTCCTCGCTGACATCTTCCGAGTCAATTTCTGGGCCACCGTCCACAGTTCGACAGCGTACCGTTTTCAAAAATTCATCGAGCAACATTGGACGTCGCCATTGCACGGACACGAAGCGAGTGATTGGATACGAGTCTTCGCCGAACGCTGACGTCACACTCGCTCTCGATTCGAGCTCAGCCGAGTCCACGCCGAACTCTGATGCAGCCTTTGCGTCCGGTACATGTCCAGAGTATGTGAACAAGCAATGACGGACAGGCGTTGGTGCGGATTTTGAAAAGGATCGATTGTGCAGACTGGGTCTTTAGTGAGGACAAGTACATTTTTTATCTATACTGCTTTCTGTTGGTAGAGATCTGTACTTTGTTTAGAATAAATAAATAAAAAAATGTTACACACTTTCAGGACATTTATGTTGTAGCTTCGAAAACTTTCGAAACCTTCTCTTTGCATTTGACTCGGTAATTCGCAAAGATGCCCCTATTTTTTCCAACAATCGTTGGCGTACTAATGAGTAATTTTTCTCGCTTTGTTTACTCTCCTAACTGAGGCATACACACACAAAAAGTTTGTGTTTTAATTATTTGTTTGTAGGTGTCACTCGTTTTACGACAAGGAAGTTTATACTTTATTGATTATGTTGCATTATACCCTAGTTATATGAGCGCTCTCATCTGTCATGAAGCCAAGAATCGTTGGCATTTCCTAACTGCATTGAGCTCAACTAAGTTATCCGGGATTAGATGGTACATAGGCCTAACAACCCCAGTTGAGATGCACGTGAATGGACACAGTTGAAACCGAAACGAAACCAAATCTGATGTCTAGTATATTTTTTTTAAGTGACGCCAATGAATTATATGCACCGCTTATCATTCATTGTACAGTCAAATTCGTTTATAACGAACAGCAGGAAACGCTACGATCAGTTAGATATAGCGAGTAATTCGATATAGCAAAAACCACTTAAAACAAACTTCCACGAAGAATTCGTTGTAAGGCGAGAGCTTCTCTTTCTTTTTCATCTATTTACTTCCGCCTTGTAACAACGCGCTGAAAAAACTTTTTTTTATTTTTGCATGCGTGCAAAGCTTTTTTTTTTGTTTATCGCTCTTTATGATCGCTTCTCTTCGTGGGCAATGGTTTTGGGATGAAAAGTTTTTTTTTTTGTGCGTGCGTGCAGAGCGTATTTTTTTTTAGCTTTCTTCCCTTCTGAATCGCTTCTCTTCGCTCAATTTTGTTCTCAACTTGAGCTTTTTAAATTTTCTTTCTTTCCTACTTTTTTTGGACGGGGAAGGGACAGGCTAGAAGACGATTGTTTGCGTATTTTTGGAAGCCTTCCCGGGGGGGAAAAAGTTCGATATAGCCAGTATGTTGTTCGTTATAAAAATTACTTTTTACATGCATTTTTATTTAAATTTTTCATGAGTTCGATATCGACAATAATTCGCTGTACGTGGGTTCGTTCTAAACAGGTTTCACTGTACATGTATAAAACAAAATAAAATGAACTTATTTTTTGTTTGTTTTTAAAAGTAAAGAAACGATAAAAAACAGATTAGTTGTTAGTTGTTCTACAGGGGGAGTTTAGTCTGCCGGATCATGGCAACATTATAGTCCACTGTAGATGAGACATCTAGCTAGTGCGGTACAACCACTAGCCTGGGGTCTTTAACGTGTATCACGCAGTAGTGATACACGACGGCACGCTGGTGCGATGCTCATCCAGATCGAAATGGGCAGGGGTGGGGATTGAACCCAGGATCCCTGGGTTCTACAGCACGAGCTTTCGCTCCACGTGCTCGAGCTGGTGTGTGCTAGCCCACTCGGTCACCGAACATTTCACACGAATTCACGAAATCATCGTTCGCTAATTCACACCAATTCACGAATTCACACGTTTCACACAGAATGTTTCACACAAATTCAAGCAAGAGAGAAATAACGAAAGTCTTATCGGCACCAACATCACAATTCACCCTCGCCGAGCTTCGGCTTCCGCGACGTGCCGTGATTGTTCTCGCGGCAGCTCTGGCCCCGAATCGTGACCTCTTCCGACAATAGAGAGTTTTAGCGAGTCGTTTTTCGAGCACACGGTTCTGAAATCACGAACGGTGCAGCTGGTCGGTTCCGTGAAACCGTACGTGAAATTTGACATATTTTAGCGAATCGTGAAACTGGCGCAACCGCGAAAACGATGATGATGATTGTGCTTGACGGTGGCGCCATCTTCTAGTAAACATGTGAAACATTCTGCAACGTGTAAATCCGTGGCGGCTCGTGTTTCCGACGTACGACCAATGTAAACAAGACGGCCGACGTCACATTTGCCGGTCGGAATTTCAAGAGCTGCGAAGCTAGATAGAGTGAAAAGTATCTGAACGACCGTAAAGATATGTGGTGCGTCTGCGTCATCTTGAACTTCAACGGTTGTTCACGTTGTGTGCCGTCGAACCAAATCATTTCGTCTGCTCGGTGTCGCCGCGGCAGCTAGTCTGCCCGTAGATCGCAAAAATTTGCTAGCATGCGCAGTTTACAGCATTCACGATCGCTTACCGTTGTGAGCAGTCCTCGAAATGATTTGGTTCAGACTCTCGAATGAAGCAGAGTAACAGGATAGCAAATCGCTTTCCGCTGTCCTAAGCCTAACGCTCGGCTGGGTCGGCGAAGTCAGTCGCCGAGCCGACCGCCATCTTTTTTTACCCGAGTCGTGAACGGTGGTGGCTGCGTTGCGGTGACGACTCCAGCGGCCAGATTGAAAGAAACGAACGAGAAGAGCGTCCCAACGCCCCGAACGACTCGCGCGCGCATGCGCAGTGGCGTCACCGATGCGTTCGAGGGCGAATGCGTTAGTGTGGAAGCGACCTGCTAAAACTCCCTATTAGGGAGTTTTAGTTCTAGGCCGTTTCCGCAGCCCGCTATGCACTCACTCGCACAGCGCTTCGTAATCCGCCACAAGACCTTGAACTATGCAGACAAGGCTGGCGGTGCGCATGCGCAGCTGTTGCGTTTTCTTTACGGACACCGTAGCGGAGGAGAAAAACTATCTACTACAACTCCCTATTACTTGCTGCTACGATACCTTCTAGATAGCTCCCCCAATCTTCCGCAATAGTAAAGTGCTTCGCTGACGCTGGCCATGGGCGGTGATGCAGCTGACGCCGCCATCTTTAGCTCTATTGGGGCGAACCCCTGTCAGTTAACTCATAAGTTCACTTAGTAGGCCACTTCGGTTGAACTCAATACTCGTTAGCGGATTAATAGGTTGTTCTAGACCCTAGTACAGCGTTGCTGGCTCTTACGTACGCGATACGCAATAGTATAGCGTAGTCTAAAAACGACATGCTCGGACCGAGTTTAGTTGTGGTTTCGGGAATGTTCACCCTACGGGAAATGGCTGAGATGCTGCATTCACCATGCTTTGCTATATATAACCGCTGCGCGAAATGCTTATGCGTTTCTTCGAAGATCAACGTGGCGACAGTAGCGATTTTTAAATTTTATTTCACCGTAGATTACTACAATCAGTGATGATGACTCAGCAATAGTTTTCCCGCCAATTGGGGATAACAACTAAAAGCGAGCAGCCACTGAAATGCCGCTTAATCAAACGATAGTCTCGATGATAAATCAGCCACCTAGTGGTCCACTGTGGCCGTTCCGAATGTGGGCACAACTCCGAGAAATGCAGCCCCATTTTTGGTGAGACCTGTGTCATGGGCCACGATCAACAAAACAAAAACGGCCAGAGAAATTTACGAAACCTTCCTGATTAAGTACCACCACGACAACTCTTGTGTAAGCGCACCCGGTTTGTTCTTGTCCGATGAAGAATTTTAGAATCTAAAGAACCGATGACGCTGGTATTTGAGGGGTGTGTGTTTTTAGAACATATCTTTGCCTGCCAAGTGTGGCGGTTTTTATATTTTTAGAAGTATTTCACACAAATAATCCATTCAGTTGAAAGTTACGCCACGTCCTATCCAGTTTTCCCTTTGTTTTCGTCCGCGTTTTTTTTTTGCGTATTATTCCAGATTTTTTTCATCAGATAGCATGGTGGCCTTCGGAGTCACGCGCTCACGTGGGCTTTATCATATCGTCCGCGACTGTACAAGGAATGCTACGGTGCAAATTAAAGGAAAAAACAAGAGCGTATACGCAGCACATGTCTGGGCGCAATTGCTAAGAATCAAAGCTAATAGGCCTCCTGCGCTAAAACTTTAAACAAACTGTGGCGCCTTTTTTTTTAGTAGTCTAAGTTTACCTGATTGGGCCTCGCACAAGTTATGGCGCCTTCGCATATCTTTTTTTTTTTATCTATAGTGCTGAAGAGCGGAAAAACACCTTTCAACGACCGAAATCGGTTCGATTCAAAGCCGCAAGACAATCAGAAGTTACAGATCCATGCCACCACCACTAAGGTGCGCGTCTCCAATCTCTGCGTGGTAACGTCAGAACATCAGGTGTCCGCATGTTTTTTTTTTTTTCCTTTTTTACTAAACGCGTGATACGGCGTTTTTGTGTTCACGCTCTTATCGTCTTAGCTTTGACCTGTGCTTCGACAGCCATTTTTTTGTTTCTATGTACTTTTTTCATTATCGTGCTCCGCACTCGGCACGCTTTGCTTCTACATGTCTAACAGTTTGAGAAGCTCAAGTTTGTACTACCCAGAGCAATTTGTAACAAGTTCCTTTTCGCAGCGGCTCCTGGGCAACGCAGCAGGCCCATATGGTACATATGCCTAGTCTTGCCTATGTTTCATATCGTGTGGATACTTGGTCTTCCCCTGTTGTGTCGGTACGCGAGAGTGTTTACACGGCCCATAGAAAACGATGGATAAACAAAAGCACATGTCCCCATTATCTAATGTGGCGCTTGAGTACATGAGGTAATGATTCACTCGGGCCGGTGGTAGACCATTTTGTCCAGGTGATCCTCACTATGGGGGTATTCACTGGACACCATATTTGAGGGCGATATTTAGAGCGCATGCTCAGAACGAGCTCACATTAACGGGCTGCTAAGACCGGCAATCTTGATGGTGCGGAACTCATGTTGCAGAAGAACCGTGGAAGTTCGCCATCAGCACGCGCTCAGCAGTCGCGCACACAGCTATGGCCGCCAGTGAATACTCCCTATACTGCGTTCACCCTCAAGCAGAGACTGCAACCGAAGCGACAAGGGCGAGCTAGCCCTCGCTCCTTGCTTCGAGATCGCGCGATTCTCGCGCGAACACTCGTTCTTCGTAATCACGCTTCAAAGCAGAGAGCTCGAGCCCTCGTGCTTGTGGCATTGGCTGCAGTCTCAGCTTAAGGGTCAACGAACTATAAGAGTTACCAGAGGACGCTGAAGCTTCGCCCGTAAGAGAGGAACGCGACACTCAAGCATATAACACTTCTCTGTTCCCAAGCCGAGCAAGCGTGTCTGCGTGGCCTATGTTGGTAGCGTGTCTGGGTTGCAACCGAGAGGTCGTGGGTTTGAATCCCGCCCCCGCTTTAAATTTTCCAAATTTGTTTTTCTTTAATTTAGAAGTAATAACTTTATAAAGTGAAACCATTAGAGACATGCGGCGACTTTTAATTGGCATTACATGTTGTGTTCTAATCACTTTCATACCACGCATGAAGTCACGTTTCACGTGAGCGTCGTGGGTTGTTTGAAATTCCCGCGCGACCGCACGTGGCTCTGACGTCATGACCCTATCGATGAGTCAGAAATTTTGCGTCCAACGCCACCGACTCCTCCTTTTTTGCGACACGATCTCGATCCTTAAAGGGTACGGAAAAGAAATCTTTGCACTTTTTAGTTCTTTGTTTAGATATTGTCCATGTTCTGCCGGCCGCCCAGAAGCACTAGCCTAGACCAGTGTTTCTGGGCTGTAGGCAAAGAAATCAAGAGAACTACTTTTAAAACGAACGAACAGATTTCAAAATTGCGTCTGGTGGCGGTCTGTGAAGCTCCGTTGGAATGCCGTCACGTTATGAGTTGCTAAGAAGCAGCGCCAGTTCGCGGAAGCATACCTCCCTCGTGGAGTTACTTAGTCCTGAATGTGACTTCGAAGAACGCTGACTGTTGAGACTGCAGCCAAAGCTACAAGCGCGAGCTAGCCCACGCTCCTGGCTTTGAGACATACATTTCTAGCGCGAGCGCTCGATCGTTCTGCGGAAGAACGCTTCAAAGCAGCGACCTCGAGCTCTCGTGGTTGTGGCATTGGCTGCAGCCTCAGCTCCACGGAGCTTCTGCAACGTGCATTCCGCACCATCGAAATCGCCGTTCTTTGCAGACGTTAGGTTGGAGCTTGATTTGAGGATCCGGAGCCTCTCACGGTGGCCTCTCTCAAGCAAACCATACACCATTGCCGGGTACTGACGGATATTTCTACTTACTGGTTCCCCGAGCCACTACTTCCGCGGAGTGCGACAAACACGGTGAAGCGAACGCTCGTGGCACATAAAATACCGGCACGGCCGCAAATGATACGGGCAAGAAATGTGTTGGCTATAGGGCGCGTACAGACCTCCGGATGTTACGAGACTTCGTTTTCAGCTTGGGTCCAGACGCAGCCGATGCTACTAGCACGAGCGTGTGGCCCAGAACAGTGCCTGTACCGCACGAGCGCGCGTGCTTGGCAGGGACGCTGGAAGCCCGGAGCCTCGCGCTTGCAGCATCGGCTGCGTCTCGGCACTCCAAGCTGAAACGAAGGCGGATATACACCTTTCCAATGAACACTCGACCCCAGGGGCAGCAAACCGTTTTCGTGCCCAGTCACTGGGTTTGAGGCTAGACTCTCACCGGCGTCCCTGCTAACCCTAACCGAGGGGACTGTGATTTCGATAGGCGCAGCCTGCGTAGGCGCAGTTTCAAACAATGCTGGCGGCTAAATTCTCGTCTTTTCCCGCTGTATTTTGTGTTTCATGGTGCATGTATTTTCCCGAGGTCATTGAGAAAGCATTGTACCACATTTTAAAGAAGAAAAAAAAGCAATAAAAAAACCTATAAACTATTTTTGTTGGGTACGCGCGCGACAGAACGAATGCGAGTTGAATGTATAGTTCTAGTTTTTGTGTTTTTTTACGATAAGTTTTGACAGCTCCGCGCGATTCGCCGAATGACAAACGACAAAGCGCTTAGCTGTCAAAAATAAATTACAACAGAAGAGAGCCGAAAGGCATGCATTTGTCACGCTCACAAATAACGTGTTTACCGATGAACAGGACACAGACATACAATTTAGAAAGTGTTAACATTCGAACAATATATTGTACGTACCACACGATGCAGCGTTATCCGAAAAGAATTTATTTGAGAAAGATCTCAAATAACACAGTCACAGTCGACGACAGTCACATCTTGACGATCGGACGGAATCCAAGATGACTTCGTTTTGGGGCACGTTTCGTGGAGAGCTTCCTTTTTTCACAACAGCACCAAGTCAAAGGAACGAACGCGACTGACCCGTTTCCCACCCCAACCCGGACAACTATTTTTGGAGATGACTGAGGATTCTACGCGGATTATCTCTGGGAGGGGGAGAACAATGTTCGCAAAATCGCGTCGAGGGTCGTTCGACGTCCTTCACCTTCTTCGTTTCCCGTGAATGTCAAGCAGAAAAGCTTGAATGGCAGGCACTTACCAGCCTTTTTTCGCACAGTGGAAGATAACACAGAAAGGGTACGCAGCACGCATAAAAAAAATTAAGTGGAAACTTTCAAGAGGGGCGAGAAAACGTCGAATGCAAAACCGCAAAAACACAGGTAGAGAACCGCGCTGAGCGGGTCTTCACAGCTCCAAGAGAGTGGCAGAAAATTTCTAGCTGATAGAGGGCGCGCGAGTCGCACCAGCCGCATCAGCATCAGCAACATGGCGGCGGCCTAGGAGCGCTTTTCCGGAAAGGTGTAAATTTCATATACGGACGCCACGGAAAACTTGTAACGAAAGAGTAGATATTGTCACGACTACGAGGTACAAACAAGGAATAACTGAGGAAACATTAGAACGTTTAATGGGGGCGAACTTGTGCCCAAAATATAGAAGGAAACAAAAGATAACAGCAGAGCGTCGCGGGCGTCGAAACGGCGAAAGAGCAGAATCGAACGCTGGGGCGAAACTGACTCCGGCTGGCCACGCGGAGCCCCTTTTGTACACGCGTGGGCTTCTGGAACATTCGGCGTAGAACGTTCGGCGCGTAGAACATTCTAACCTCGAATCGAGCAACACGGTTCTCGAAATTACCAGAACATCTACATTGAAAGAATAAATAAAAATGCGCAGGCGCTGCCAGGAATCGAACCCTGGCTTTCTGCGTGGAAGGCAAGCGCGATAACCGTTAGGCCACGAGCGCGCTGCCTACTTGGTCAGCTGCGCTCGCGGCATTATTCCCCCTTTAAAAAAGTGCATCGTCCCGATGCAGCACAAAGATAAAAACACAAATACACAACAAAAAGGATAGCAGAGTCGCGAGCCACAGTTCACAGTTCACAGTTCACTCTTTGACGAGAGTCCAAAGTTCTATCGTTCGTAATACGGCTTGAGCCGGACGACGTGCACCACCTCGGGTCGCGGCTGGCGTCTTGCAGATGGGCGCGTTCCGTCGGGTAGAACTTCGTAGTTCAGATCGCCCAGGCGTCGGATGATTTTGTAGGGTCCGAAATAGCGTTTGAGAAGCTTCTCGCTGAGACCGCGGCGCCGTATCGGTGTCCACACCCATACCCGGTCTCCGGGTTGAAAGTGGACGTCCCGGCGACGAAGGTTATAGCGGCGTGCGTCGACTCGCTGTTGGTCATGAATCTTGATTCTTGCCAGTTGGCGAGCTTCTTCCGCGCGTTGCGAGATCAGTTGAGCATCGTCGTTGCCATCGTCGGCCGGCACGTGAGGCAGCATGGCGTCGAGCATTGTGGTAACCGTCCGGCCGTGTACCAGTTGGAACGGTGTCATTCCCGTGGTTTCTTGCACCGCTGTGTTGTACGCAAACGTGACGTACGGCAACACCTCGTCCCATGTCTTGTGCTCTACGTCGACGTACATGGAGATCATGTCGGCGATCGTCTTGTTGAGCCGCTCCGTTAGCCCGTTGGTCTGCGGATGATAAGCGGTGGTTCGTCGATGGCTGGTGTGGCTGAGCCGAAGAACTTCTTGAGTCAGATGTGCCATGAAAGATGACCCGCGATCGGTGATCAGCACTTCAGGTGCGCCGTGTCGAAGGAGGATGGACTCGACGAAAAACTTGGCGACTTCAACCGCTGTTCCCGATGGAAGGGCTTTCGTCTCGGCGTATCGTGTAAGATAATCGGTCGCCACGATAATCCACCGGTTTCCTTGCGTTGATGTTGGGAACGGCCCAAGTAAATCCATTCCAACCTGCTGGAAGGGCGTAGTCGGGGCAGTTATCGGCTGCAGAAGTCCCGCTGGCTTCGTCGGAGGCTTTTTACGTCGTTGGCACTCATGGCAGGACCGTGTGTACAGATGGACGGTCTTCGGGAGTCTCGGCCAGTAGTACTTGTCACGAATCCGGGCTAGCGTCCTGCTGTAGCCGAGGTGTCCAGCCGTCGGGTCGTCGTGGCATGCTTGAAAGATTTCTTCTCGAAGGCCAGCAGGAACCACCAGCAGCCAGTCAGAGTTACTGGTTCCGAAGTTCTTCTTGAAAAGCACGCCTCGCCGCAGAACGAAGCTTGACATGTCTCGGGCCAAGACTCGCGGGACTGAACTTCCTTGACCCTCGAGGTGGTCGATCACCGCGCGGAGTTCCGGGTCGTCTCGTTGGAGTGCTCCCATGTCGGTATCTGTAACTGCGCCGAGAAAACGGTCGTCATCGTCGTCGTCGGTGCTGTCGGAAGGGGGTTCGACTGGGGCCCTAGACAGACAGTCGGCGTCGTTATGCTTGCGGCCAGACTTATGCACAATGGTTACGTCGAATTCTTGCAGTCGGAGACTCCAGCGAGCGAGGCGTCCTGACGGGTCCTTTAGGTTGGCGAGCCAACAGAGAGCGTGGTGGTCCGTGACAACGCGGAACGGAATCCCATACAGGTACGGGCGGAACTTGGTTAGCGCCCAGACGACAGCAAGACATTCCTTGTCGGTCGTTGAGTAGTTTTGCTCTGCCTTAGACAGTGCCCGGCTTGCGTAAGCGATCACCCTCTCTGCTCCGTCTTGTCTTTGGACGAGTACCGCGCCGAGTCCGGCGTTGCTGGCGTCAGTGTGAACTTCCGTTTCCGCTGATGGATCGAAGTGTCCGAGGATAGGGGGCGACTGGAGTCTTTCCTTCAGTTCGTTGAACGCTTGTTCTTGCTCCTCTCCCCACTGGAAGTTCACGTTGTCCTTCGTCAGATTCGTGAGCGGTGCAGAAATCTTGGCAAAATCGCGAACGAAACGTCTGTAGTAAGCGCACAGCCCAAGAAATCTTCGAACGGCTTTCTTGTCTGATGGCTTTGGAAATGCGGCGACAGCGGATGTCTTTGCCGGGTCAGGGCTTACACCCTGAGCACTCACGACATGGCCCAGGAATTTGAGCTCGCCGTAAGCGAACTGACATTTTGACGGCTTGAGTGTAAGTCCAGCATTCTGGATAGCCTGTAGCACGGCTCGCAGACGTCTCAGGTGCTCGTCGAAGTCGCTTGCGAATGCCACGACGTCGTCGAGGTAGACGAGACAGCT
>JAZHYW010014384.1:0-18394 GCA_037355805.1 Ixodes ricinus | reverse complement strand
TCCGATAAATACAAAGGTGGCTTTCTTAAAAAAAAGAAAGGGGGGGGGGGTTCGGAAGCAACTTGGCATCACTCTGTAGCCATTATCTATTCATTGAAGCGGAACAAGGGGTGTTTCCAGGAAACAGGGAACTATTCTTTCGACTGCGGATGGATTTCAAACAGCCGCATCACGATTATGGGAGGAGCTTCTCCTACCTTCTTGACTTGTAACCGACTATAGATGCGCGAGAAAAATGCATCGTGTGAACGGGCCTTTAGTGCCATAAATGGTGTACACAACGTTGTGATACGCCCCTAATAATGCAAAAACTGGCATGCTCGAGAAAGGCGGTCTTGTTTCTTGTATGCACAGGACTCTGTGCTCGGTGGACTTGTAATACATGATGGGGAAAGCAGCTAAAAAATGCGGACTATGAAGAACAAACACGACAGGACAATGCTGTTATTGAGGCATTGTCCTGTCGTGTTTGGTCTTTGTACCGTAAAATCCCGTAAGGACGCCCACCCAAAATGAAGAGATAAATGGTGAAAAACATGGGGTGGGCTATCTTTGGGGATGCCACAGCAAAACTTTATCAAAAATTAATGATAAGCGCGGGGGCACCTGCTACAAACCACGTGACGCGGGAACTGATACCGCAGATCGCTGACAAAGCGAATTCGCGTTCCACGATGCGATAAACACACGGCAATTTGCTACAAACTCCTGTGTCACGGGAAAAGATACCGCAAGTGGCCGACGCAGCAGATTCGCGTTTCATGGTGCGAAGGACTCGCGCAAACCCGCCGAGAACTCGCATCTCAAGAGAACGGATACCGCAAATCGCGGACGCAGCAGATTCATGTTTCATGGTGCAATAAAGACGCGGGAACCCGCTACAATCTAGCCTGTCACGGAAACCGATATCACGTGCAAAGATCGCGGACAAAAACACGATAATACGCTACAAACTCGCATGTCACAGAAACAAATACCACAGATCGCGGACGCAACAGAATCGCATCTCACGATGCAATATACACACGGGAACAACCCGCGCGTTACTTACAGCTAAACATCGATATCGCGTGCGCAGATCGCGGACAAAAACACGGGAATCCGCTACGAACTCGGGAACGGATACCGCAAATCGCGAACGCAGCAGATTCGCATTTCACGATGCAATCTACACGCGGGAACAACTCGCGTGTTACGTGGAGCCGATATCGCGCACAGATCGCGGACGAAAACGCGGGAATCCACTCGCATATGAGCTTGCTTCTCAGACACACCAGTACCGCCGATCGCGCCGTTGATGCGCGATTCCCGTCAGGCATCACATGACGTCCAACGGGAATCAGGGGGTGGGCGATGTTTCGGAATTTTTATGTTACAGATATTTAGCCAGAAAAACGGGATGGGCGATCTCTCGGGGGAGGGCGCCCTTACGGGATTTTACGGTAGTCCGCTTCTTGGTCAGTCACGCGACGGGGCACACCAAATTAAAGACGGACCAAGCGACAAAGGCAATGAGCTACATTTCTAGAAAACAAAAACCGAACGATGCGACGAGCGATGGTGAGAATTCTTCGTCGCTCGTCTCATCGCTCGATAAATCGCTTGCATGCGGTTCAGCTATTTGCTTTAGTAGCCAAGATAGATATTTTCATCCACTCATGGCAAGTATCTGTGCCTGCATGTGCCGTCACTGAGCGGCGGTGGACTTCGCGCCTGGATTGATATCAGTGACGGTAGGCATGCGCACTCCCGTCATGCTATTATATTTAGCGCGTTTGTAGAACCGACTAATATGCTCGCAATCGGTTACGTTTGCGCCGGTGGAATGACGCCTTTGCTAATGCCGTAGTAAATTCACCGATCGAAGTTAGTAACGCTGCTCGCTGTGTCGTCTGAAAGCAAATCGCCTCTCCGGCTATCAGGACGAGGGCCTGGCTCACGTGGTGGACGATTCGTGAGGTACTAGCCTGGCTCAGGTGGCCCACCTCGCTTACCACGCATTGGAAGCTCCGCTGCAGTAAAGCGTAGCGCCACCAGCACCTGCACGTCGACCGACAACGCGCAACTCTGCTTTGTTGGCCGGTGAAGGCTGAAGCGACCACATCGCACAGCCGGAGCCACCGCCTCCTTTGGCAGACGGTAATATCATTCTAAAATGTGCCCCGGCACGTTGTTCACCGTGATCCGAGGACGGAACAACCGCTCGCGTCTCAAAGTCCTCTGTCCGTCGAGGCGAAGCAGCCAACCGACATACGCATCCATGTTGGAAGAAAGTTTGTAAGACAGCTCGGAGGCTGTCGTAGGATTCGTTCGTAAACCACGCAAGTTACAAACATTTCGTTTCGTCAATCCGGATTTGTTCTCGGGTTTTGTCGTAAGTACTTTTTGTTCGTAAGTTTGCTTCGTTATTCTGGCCTCAGATTTGTTCGGCACCGAACAAAGCACACGCCGTGTGCCACAGGGTCAACAAAGGACGTGATTAACAGCCGATATGTGACACAGCCCATAGAACACGCTATGCCCATTGCGAAACGGGGGTCGTTCTTCCGGAAAGAGCTACATCGGCCAAACTCGCGACAATAAACGCACTCCCAAGTCGGCTGTCAAAATTTTGACTTTTTGTTTCACTCGCGTATTAAACGCACCCCTAACTCGAACGTCAAAATTTTGACCCCCTCCCTATGTGCGCGAAATGAGCGCACTTTTCTATCCTGGTGCAGCGAGGTCGCGAATGCATGGGCAGCGTGGGCGAACAAAACGCCTTGCAAAAGGCATTACAAAATTTAAAAATTATCCAATGGAAGCAAGAAACAAAAACATAGAGAGGAGCTTTTTTTTTTGCACTGCGCAGTCTGGATTTTGGCTTCGCGCCGCGTTTAAGGAGATAAGAAAGAGAAGCAGAGATGCCCTCGCCTAAGCAAAGAGCACATAATGAAGGCATCCTGCCCTTGCCTCCTCCTCGCACTTTGGAAAGAGAAGAGAGAAGCCCTCGAAATGAACGCACTTTTCTATCCTGGTGCAGGGAGGTCCCGAATGCATGGGCATGGGCAGACAAAACAGCTTGCGAAAGGCGGCAAAAAAACAACAAAAAAACACAACCAAGAGAAAGAAAAACAAAGGAGCTTTTTTGTTTTTTGCACAGCGCAGTTTGGTCCAGGGGTCGCGTGCCGCGCTCAGGGAGATAAGAAAGAGAAGTGGAGAAGCCCTCGCCTAAGCAAAGCGTGCAAAAAAAGGAAAAACGGAAGCAAAAAAAAACATAGCGAGCATTTTTTTTTCGGCATCCCAGTTTAATTTTGGAGTCGCGCGCCGCGCGCAAAGAGATAAGAACTTACGTCGATTTTCCGGGATAAAAGGTCCGTTCATTAGCGAGTAAATATGGACGCCAAACTTTTAATTCGCGTAATGAACGCCCCCCAACTTTGCATCGATTTTTCGGAAAAAAAGTATAGTGTGTTCATTTTGCGAGTAAATACGGTAAGCGATAGAGCAAGGGAGCATTCAGCATCGGTGAAAACTACATCAGCGGGACACTTGTCAGCTCATTGCCGGACGTGTGTATGTGATGCAGAACTCACCAGCATAACCGTTTTTGATAGGAACAAGAACTCCTTCACACGTGTGGCCATTGAAGAAAAAGAAGATTGCGTGAGCACCTCGACAATTACGGTTTACGAAAAGGAACGCCAATATGTGCGGTTTGCCACACCCCGTTGAGTGGTAAACTAAAAGGTTGTTTTAAACATTATTAATGTGCCGTAGGACGAAGAAGAAAGGGCCAAGGCTGGAATGAGAAAAAAGTAAAAGTCAGTTGTTAGTCAGTGGTGCGATTGTCCAGCCCTTTCCTTCGTGTTCTTGTTTTTCGTGTTCAGCTGACCTGATTGCCAACAGTATGTACCAACTAGCTGAACTAAAACCCGTAAAGCACATCCATCGCTGATATCCATAAGAATATGGAACAAACAAATAGGTTACATAAATACACTAACAAGTGCCAGAGCTCACTCACTGCTTCGTACGTCTCTGACGTAAACCTTCGAAGCATGTCATCAGTTGCCAAAAACTGCACACAGCAGCCAGACTTCAATCACATTGTTGTGCGAATGTGCTCAGCAGCATCCAGTGTTGCAACAGACATCTTATTTCTTTACTTGGTCTTGATGCAGGTGATTTGGCTAAAAAACCCCTTCCACTACACCACTCGACACTAAGCAAGAGAGGCAAGATAAGGCAGAGGGCTAACCCTTTGTATGGTCTCTCTCCTAGCCCGTTTTCATACTTGAATATTCCACTCCAGAATAATGTGCAGTCATCCGGCACTTTGCCATCAAACAGACTCTTTAGCCCAGATGTGCATAACGATATTTCTGTACTGTTGTTCCGAAATGTCTTGCTCTTCCTGGTGGTGGTGGAAGGAAGCCTCTCAAAAGGGTTGCTTGCCGTTTGTGACCACACTTTTGACAGGTGAAGGGCACTGGTGCCTTGAAATAGCTGCTGGTTGCCAGGAAGCCGGTTCTCCACCGCGACAGGTGGAGAACCGGCATTGAAAAATCCTGGCAGCGCTGCTCTAAATTTTGTGCCAACATTTCATCTACTGTTGATCCGCCACTCTTGCAGCAACAAGAAAGCTCAGTAGCAAGATGTGCACCGAAGTCCTTCCTAGCTACGGAAAGCTTTTGCCCCTGACTGTTCGTGACTCTCGGCTTTAGGGTCCTGTGGTGGATGTCGAGCTCCTTCATTTTCTCTGAATCAGCATTGAGAGATTGAAAAAATGTGTTGATTTTCTCAAATTCAATAACCATTGGAGACAAAAACAACAAATAGAGGTAGTTCACGTCGTCATGCAGCATGTCGTGAAGGGTACAAGCTTTGTTCCTGACATCTTGTGCACCTTTGTGCATGGCACACCTGAAGTGGGCCTTAGCTCCTCCCAGTTCTCAAGAAGGCGCTTGATAATGTGTTCTCGAACCAGCCACCACGTGGTGGATGCTTTTCATGAAAGGCAAATTCGTCTTACTATTTTTTCTTCCTAAGAGATTTAAACAACTTTATGTAATTTTTACGTAAGTGTGCTGTGCGAAAACCATCCACGAATTTCGGTAAGTACCATATTTAGTCGCAGAATGAACACACTTTTTTTTCGAAAAATCGATGCAAAGTTAGGGGGGGGCGTTCGTTGCGGGAAGTAAAATTTTTGCATCCGTATTTACTCGCATAATGAATGGACCTTTTATCCCGAAAAATCGACGTAACTTATTACATCTGTGCGCACGGCGCACGACTCCAAAACCAAACTGGAATGCAGAAAAAAAATTCTCCTCAGTTTTTTTTTGCTTCTGTTTTTTCTTTTTTTTTGTGGGCTTTGCTTAAGCAAGAACTTCTCTTACCTCCTTGAGCGCGGCGCGCGACCCATAATCCAGACTGCACTGTGCAAAAAAAAAAAGAAAAGAGCTCCTTTTCATGTTTTTTTTTCTTGCTCTTTTGGATCTTTTTTATTTTTTTAAAAGGCAACTCCACTTCATTTTTGATATTTTGAAAACTATGCAGCCCTCTTCAGTATCATATAGGAAGACCCCATGTCAAATATTACGATCTAATTCCGTCTATATATTTAATAAACCGGCCAGCAAACTTTCAAATGAGCCAAGTCGCCGAAATCTGCCAGCTCTAGCGTGCGAGGTGAGGCGCAATCGTCAGCGCAGTCAATGCGACGGAGTTGGAGCGGCCAACGTTGAGCCACTACGTCAGAGGCATGTCTACGTCATTCTCACGTTTTGTTTGTTTTTACTTCAGAGTCGAAGTTGAACGATGACGTCATAAGTTTCTCCTCCCGGTGTTGGCTCAACAGCGTCCACGTGATCACCGTAACGCGGATGCGCTAGTTTGCGCAGCCCTGAGCGCTTATCGGTCTGTTTCTCCGCTCCCCTCTCCTCTTTCGTCTTCTCCCTTCCCCCTCTCACCCGGGCCATCACCGTCCACGCCATGTGAAGCGAACTGCCCGCGTCGCGTGTCCTGTAACTCGCCCCCACGAACGTCGCAAGACCACGTGGTTCGACGTGACGTGGCCATGACTCTGACGACACGAGACCGATGTTGCCTGACGCAACCGAAGTTTCGGTTTCGGTATCAGCTGATGTTTAAATTAAGATTACACAAATAATATTCCACATTTCGCGAATCCAAAGACGTAGAGCTGTTTAGTAGTGATTTGTGAAATGGAATCGCATGTTAGCCTAAATTTTTCAAAATTGGGCGGAGTCGTATCTTGCCGCCTTTTGCAAGTTTTGTGTGCACTTTGCATAGGCGAGGGCATCTCCGCTTTTCTTTCTTATCACTTCGCGCGCGACCCCAAAACCAAACTGCTCTGTGCAGTAAAAAAAAAAGAAAAAGCTTCTCTTTATGTTTTTTCTTTTCTCTTGGTTCCGTGGGTTTTTTTTTGCCGCCTTTCACAACCTTTCTTTTAGCATACGCCCATGCATTTGCGACCTCCCTGCACCAGGATAGAAAAGTGCGTTCATTTTGAGGGCTTCTCGCTTCTCTTTCCAAAGTGCGAGGAGGAGGCGAGGGCAGGATGCCTTCATTATGCGTGGCGCTTTGCTTAGGCGAGGGCTTCTCCGCTTTTCTTTCTTATCTCCTTGAGCGCGACCCAAAATCCAGACTGCGCTGTGCAAAAAAAAGAAAAAGAGCTCCTCTCTATGTTTTTTTTTGCTTCCCTTGGATCTTTTTTTATTTTTAACGCCTTTTGCAAGGTGTTTTGTTCGCCCACGCTGCCCATGCATTCGCGACCTCGCTGCGCCAGGATTTCTTGGTGCGTTCATTTCGCGCGCGGGGGGAGGGGGTCAAAATTTTTAAGTCCGTGTGATGTTTAATATGCGAGTGAAAAAAAAAGTCGACATTTTGAGAGCCATCTTGGGGGGTGCGTTCATTACGCAAGTGTGTTCATTGTTGCGAGGTAAATACTGGTAGGTAGCCCAAATTAGAAGGCAAAACTTCAAATGCTTTCTGTACGCACAGTGCCAGGGAGTGGTACACGCATTTGTTGAGAACATCGTTGGGCGATTCTTTTTAATTCTCTACCACACACTGTTGTGCTCCCCCACCATAACAGCTGCGCCTTCACAGGCAATGCCAATGCAATCGGCAAACGCTAGACGGTGCTCTCAAAGGAATTCACTGAGAGAGAGGAAAAGGTCTTCCCCAGTAGCTTGCACCACTGGGTACTACAGTCCCAGAAAGGCAGTTTTAATTTATCCCGATTTCTCACTGAAATAGCGTGCGCACACTGCAAGCAGCTTTTCCGCAGCTACATCAATGTTCTCGTCAACTATGAGGAAAAATTTTTTTTTCATTTTGGAAACAACTTCCTTTTTTGAGGCTAGGGGAAGCCCCTGAATTTAACAAGGCCGTGCGCTTCGTGCAATGAAGTTAAAGGTCCTCGAGGGCGCTGCCTGTGCCATTCATTTTAATGACGTCATTGAGGTGATCGACGGCTGTGGTTGAGCAGTGGCAGCATGTTGCCACAGCTGGCTGCAACTCGGCGCGCTTCAATTTGTCAGGTGCACTTCAATTTTTGGGGAAAGTTCAGCACCTGGGACATTGACGTCGACATCAGCATCTCTTTATGCTGTGCTCCCTCCGCATGTCTTGTCAGGGTTCCGCAGTGGGCCTTTAGTGATTTGCGGCAGAGCTTGCATAACGGAAGCCTTGTGTTTCCTGACACCACACTAGTCAGCCACGGAAACTTTTTCTCAGCGAATCCAAATATTTTCTGCAACCGTCAAACGACTTTTTTGGTCTTTTACCTTGGTTATGAGCATCACCACCGGTGTTGGAATCGCTTCTTTTCTGCGCTTGCTTTGACAGTTCATTAGGCAGTCTCTCTGGCCTAGAAAAGAATGAAAAAAATGTGAATACAATGATGACACTGCATATGAAACGGCATACAATATGTATAAAAGCCATACCATCGCGACAACAGAGTACATGCAGCCTGTGATGCGCTTCCCAGATGGAAATTTTCCCAAGTGGTACCACTTGGAACTGGTACCCTTACAAGTGGGTTATCGAACTGGTACCACCTGCAAGAGGTTCCACTTACAAGCGGTGCCACTTGCAAGGGGTACCACTTGCAAATTATACCACTTGAAATGGCACCACTTGCAAGCGGTACCATCTGCAAGCGGTGCCATCTGCAAGCGGTACCACGTGCAAGCGGTACCACTTGCAAGTGGCACCTCTTGAAAGTGGTGCCTCTTGAAAGCGGTGCCTATTGCATGCAGAATTACTCGGAGACACTGACACATGAATGTGTAAAATCGTCCATTTGTGTGCCAGATAATGAAAAGTGAGTCGACATGTTACTTTTCGTTGTTTTTGTTTGAAACTAAAAGAAATGGCTTTCATAGAAAGCAAATACGGACGAAATTAAAAATCCGTAATTCCCTGACGTCTTAAAGCTTTACGGACGTCCTGTATTTTCTGCGACAGGACTGTCGACATGCTGTCGACGACATCTGTCACAGAGGCCTTGTTAATCTGGCCCCAGTGTTGAACTGTTTCTGCAAAGGCAACAAAAATGATTAATCCAGAACCAGTTCGTTGCGGTATAAAAGTGAACATGGTGAAAACTCACTAACCTATCACGACTCCAACTTTCTGGCGGCTCAGCTCTTTGCGCACAACAGCACTAGGGTTGTGATAATCTTTAGGGGCCAGCTTGCCCCCAAATGTTTTTTGAGCGAGCCCAATCCGACCCCAAAGAACCTGTGCCATGTCTTTGGCCACCATGGCTGGCTTGTGATGACCCATCACCTTCGTTGCTTGGTGGGAGCCGATCGTTGTACCCCGGTTCAGATGATACTGCCAGGCCAAAAGTATTTAAGTACATAACAGGACTCACTTCAATGCATTACCGTTAGGAAAGATAGTATTTGAGCTTACCCTGCCACCACCAACATTGGTGAACTTCGGTTGCTCTGCAGCTCGGGAATCTGATACTAAAAGATAAGATTTTTATTAATGCAGGTTCCCTAAGGCACTCAAGATTGAATCATTGATGTTTTTAGTGGGTGGCATAAAGTCGGCTAGCTCACCTACTGCAGGTGGCTCTTCAACCGGAGGGGCTCCAGAAAGGTTCTTTGAGGAAGGAGGCCGCGCGTTCCTAGGCAGAGGGTCGGCTCCCACTGGTGCAGGGCTGCACGCCTCATCTCTTTGCGTCTCCTCTGCCGCACCAGTCTCCTCTGCTGCACCACCAATTTACAAAGAAAAAAATTAATGGCTCGCCATATTACATTATGCTATGGGAGCACAATGAAGTAAAAGCAAGCCTTTATATATATAAGGATCAATGTATATGGTGGTATAAATCTTATCAATTTACCACTAGAAGGGGGCAACACTGCTTTAGGGGAACCTGTTTGACAAGAGAGGAGAAATATTTTTTATCATCTGGTTAGCTCATCTATGGTAGTAATTAACAGCCCTCTGATGCTAAATGTTGCATTTTGTTGACACAGCCAAATTTAAAAGATGTACTCATCAATTAAAACTAAACTTATAAGTAGGGTGTGCGAATACCGAATATACGAATTCGAATCGAATAGGAAGTTCCCGAATAATTCGATTCGCGAATCGAATTCCTAGTATTCGGTCACTCGAATATTCGATTATTCGGCCAAAGACGCGCGGTCGGCGCGGAGCTGACTTAAGGCCTGTTCACACGAGAGCGGAGCGCTACAAGCGTAGCGCTTACCTGCGCTAAGCGCGTGCTGACGGGAGCGTTCATCAGCTTTGTATCTCACCGTCAAAACTGTTGCTTATGGCAGACGATAAGTAGCTGACGGCACGTGAGGAGCGCTACATTAGCGCTTCGCTGCATGTGAGAACCGACCATTAAGGAGTCGTTTTTGTTAGTGCCGTGATGGTTGGACAGACCATGTAAGAAACATCCTATTGGTCCGTACTCATTCCACCAGAATCTAACGCACAGGTTAGAAAAAGAAAAGTAATGAACGCCACAAACTTTCTAGCATGCGGATTTACTCATGATCGTGACACAATCTAATCTTGAATCACAACCCGAAACATCCTGCTTGCGCTGCTTCCAGAGAGGTAGCATGCGGATTTACTCATGATCGTGACACAGTCTAATCTTGAATCACAACCGAAACATCCCCATTGGCCGCTTCCGAGAGAGGAATTGTTGGAAGCCGGAATCTGCAGTTCAGGCCTAATTTTTTCACGGAGTAAAGCCCCTCGTTTCAAATTGAAGCGCCGATAGAACAAACTTGCCCACACTCACAGAAATCGGCGACTGCAACATCACAAAGAGAAACCACGTTAACCACGCCGATGAAACCAGCAGAGTGTATCGTCATCGTCGTTTTTGTCCTGGAACCGCAAGCCGCAAATTCCAAATTCGGAACGAAACGGATTCGGAAAATAGTGTGCCTAGATTTGAAGGTTTCAACCGTTCAATAGCCGCGTTTGAGTTACGATCTGCGAGAAGGTGATGAAAAGACGAAAGTGGTCGAATCGAGGATCGGGCAGGCAGGCGTCGTTTCCTCCAGTTTGCTCGCCTCTTTCCACGCGACTACACGTCAACACATGCGGGACTGCCACGACCACTTCGCCAGCAAGTGCTCGTCTCAGCGCGCTTTGTTTGGCTTGCTTCCTCTTTAAATCTAGGCTCTTCAAAAACAGGACAGATGGACGGAGGAAGGAATGCATAAGCGGTAGTTGTACGGTGACTTGCGCCACTCTAACTACGCGTTTTTTCGTCTTTACTGGATTGCATTGTTTAAGCCTGTTTACTCAGATTTAACACCTTCGTTAATTTATATAAATCAACCTTAGCGCCCTTTTTCCTTAAAATTAAGACTAACATCGCAAACGCTCCTTTCTGACGCCCGCAGGGGCACCAGGTGGGCACACCGCTGGAGTTTTGCCAGGCAGCAGTACCAAAACTCTCCAGATAAGGTATCATCCCATACCGGCTGCAGGCTGCTGCTGGGACAGTGAAGAGTGTTTTGCATTTGGAAATTGATAATATCTTGCGTGAGCCGCGATCGCGAGCACGTTCCGCCGTGCCTCAGCTGAGCAGAGAATCTGGGGGAACGCCACCAGAGCTTCTTCCCGTTTCCGCCAGCGGGAGTGGCAAGCGTTGAGCTGGAGACGCGAACAGGCGCCCTCCGGGAGCCAGAGCTGCGCGTTCATCTTTGTAGCGCCGTCTCCCGCACGGCTTGCTGATCCCGTCTGGTCACATGACTGAATTCCGGCAAAAGCGGCACCGCGCGTGGCGGCGCGCATGCGCCTGCGCAGGGAAACGTACGCCGGGGCACGTGCAACGTCTACTTTCTTGCACAGCACTTGATCCGGCTCTCACGTGATTACCTGCATATTGATGGCGTGGCGTACAGGAAACAGACGCAACCCAGCGATGATGATGGCGAATACGGCTGATTTTTGATCAAGAATACGCCACCTAGCCAATCATGTCTTACCATTTAAGCTTAGAATATTTAAATGCAGAAAACGAGATACACTCCACACTGGACAGAAGGTGAGGCTGGCAAACCCCACTAACAGCGTTTAATAAGAAAATGACCTAGCTTTCTCGTGCTTTCTGTGGCCACTAATCAATTCGACCTTAGTCTTATGCTTGGTAATCTCTACTGTCTTGTAATCCACTTTTCCTTCGCTGTCTCTAAAACCCAACGACTCTTATTAAATCTACAGCTGTCTTCGGTAGGCATTAGGGTGAAGCCCTCTACAGTAGAGTAACAAGTGTCTCAGCCGTCTCGTCCACCTCTCCCCAAGCAGCGAGCAACAATTGTATCCATTTCCTGGTACTTCGCTCAGTGTGTTCTGGTCTCGCAAAACACCTGTCCTTGCCTCAAACAACACCGCTGCATTCCCCTAGAATTATCATAAATGCTTTCTTTGGCAATAACTGTTTTGTTTGACCTATAGCTTTCCAGAGCCCTCTTCTGTCTGCATTCCCTCTAGCCACACCGATCTCTTTCTGTGGCCTTGACTTTCTTCTTAATTCGGAGACCTGCTCTTCCGTAACCCCACTGTAGCTCACAAAAACTTTCCTCTTAATTTCCTAGTGCGCTGGTCTCACACTTAGTGTCTCATACTCCTCATGTATAGAAAGCTAAAAACCTTTCGTGCCCATTGCTCCGCCATCCATTTGCCTCAACCGATTCACTCGGCCTCTATCTTGCTCGCAGCTTCCCTGCCCTCAAAGGACGCCTCATCCCATGTCTCACTTGCACTCCCTGGTTTGGCGTTTTGCAATGTGCCCCCAAAGCCAGCCTACCTACTCCGCGCTGTTTTATTTCTCAGTCTGTGCATGCAACTTCGGATTTCATAAGGCATAGCACTGCGTCTTCCAAAAAGTGAAACCAGTGCACATGACCCCTTTCCTAAATCTCTCTCACCATGACCCCTGTTCCATAATCTCTCTGTTGTAATTCCAAAGTGCTCGTATTTTTCGCTGTACAGCTGCATTTCTGTTGCCCTTAACACTAGGAGATACTTTTTCAGGCTCACTGACATGTGCTGCACCATCACATATCCATACTCCTAGATACTTGTAATTAGCTAGTCTCTCTCCACTTAGTAATATTCGGCATCTTCTCAGCCTCTCAACTCTCATCATCGTTAAAAACCATGACTGCTGATTTTTCACTACTGAATTCTAAACCTAATTCCTCCTCCTTCCTCCTTCAACATGTGATGCTCAATACTCCTGTAAATCTATTCCAGTTGAAAGCCATTAGTACGATATCACCTGCATCGCATCAATCCCGGTAAGGACTGCTGAATTTTTGGCCTAGCTTACCGTACGAAAGGTCGAATCCAAGCCTCACTTTCTCTAGTCTCATCCTCCAATCCTTCCCCAGATACAACATAAACAGCAAAGGCGATAACGGCACCCCTTGCCCATATACCTTCGTCCATCTTCAGCTTCAAATTTCTTCCGCTAAATAGTAATCACCTTTATTAATTTTGTAAATGTTCTTCACATGTTGTTAACTTCTTCAACAGCTGGAAGTCATTTTGTCTGTTATTGATCTTTATCGTTGACAGAAAATCTTTTGATTCAGAACAACATTACTGTTTTTTATATTATTTAGCAATGTTAGAGAACATATTATTCAACTTTTTTATTCTGAAACTGTTTTAACTCGTCATATGCCTCACAATCTTTAAATTACATCCTCCAATTTATTCTAGCATCCACACAACCTAAGAATAGAATACATATAATTATATCCTAATATCAGACTATCTCCTTTCCTTATATCATAATTTACCCTACTATACTCTATTCATCGAATATTTCCTTTTTATACAGTATTATTCATCTCCTTTGGTTGCCTAGATTGAGATCCAAATCTTTCACCAGTTTGACTATAAATATCTGTACTGTTGATGTGCCACTAGGGACTCTTCTGTTCCGCCTTTCCCATTCTTCTTTTGTCCAATCATATATCGTGTTGACCATTTTCACTTCATCTTCCATATGTACTGGATCCTGAATTTCTCCTCTCCACGGCTCTACATACTGTACTCTTTGCATCATCTCCTCAATGATCTCCTGATCCATATGAACCTCTGTCTAGCTAAAGTCGTTTCACTCGAGCGAGTCTGCGTTCAAAACTTTTGGCTGCGTTTCTATCTTTCTGCCATACTATCATCCATTTACACTTTCTGAATGTAATGATTAAACTAGATGCCTTCTCGTATACATGTCGTTATGCGTCCCATTCTTTTACTTCCATTTCTGACTCCACGAAGCGCTGAAACTCAGGTTTTGAGGCCTGATGCTTTTGATCGTCATTTCTACTTTTCATTGTCCTGTTCAGCTTTTTGGCCCTAGTCCTTGCTTCCTTTCGTGTTTACTTTTAATCTTCATTCAGTTCAGAATGTGCTTCAATAGGCCTCTAGTAGAACCTATATCCGTGTAATGTTGCCTAAAACTGTTTCCATTCTTTCTTGGCACCATTTCCAACCTTTACGCCAGAGTTTGCTTTGAATTATACAAGAGAACGAGTAATACTCGGTGTGTCCAGCTTGTTACTGTTGTGATCACTACCAGACTTTTAAACCTTTCATCGGTTTTGTCATTGCATCAAATTGATGAAGTATAATATACGGAATTCATAGTTGGTTCAGGATTGCTGTTTCACATAAAATCGTCACACTTTTGACTGGTATTACATAAAACTAAGTCATGCTTTTCCACCAGTTCTATAACAGCTCTCATGAGTCCGCATATCCATCCAGACCCTGATATGTGCATTCATGTCTCCCATAATAATAATTTCAGAGCCTTCCCCTAGCTTACTAATGTCTCTGGATATAACTAACTACTGCTTGAGCTCTTTAGCACCTGTCCCTGTCCATAAGTAAACAAATCCAAGGACTGTAGACTCCAGCAACTTTTTCCTTTCTTTAGTTTAAATGTTCATGTTCCTTTCTGATCCTGGAGGTCACAGTGTTCTTCTAATAAATGCTCCAATTCCACCTCCTCTGTTCCCTCCATTCTGTTATATCTCACATATTTGTAATACATGTGTCATCTGTCTCTGATGTGTCAACTGCATGCACCACTAAATCCTCCTTTCAGCGCCTCACCCTTCCTATTGTTTCTGTTTCTACCACCTGTACACATATATCCAATGTCTGATTGTGCTGTTTGTTTATGTCTGTTCTTACGTTTTCTCCTCTTAACCCTGCGCCTCCGACTTTGTTGGCTTGAAGCATTTCAATGTCCTTGCAGGCCCCGGGTCCTCCTAAAAAAGCAGGTCACTGCAGGCTTTCCATCCCATCTCTACCTGTAACCTGGCCTCACTGTAATGCCATCTGGTAAAAGGGCGGGAGCCAGCCTTTGTACACTTCCCTGTTTACTTCCATTACGTCGTACCGAAGCTGCCGACTCATACCCTTAGTCACTCTGTTGGCTTGAGAACCCTCCTCTGCTACCGCAGGACTGCCTGATCCTTTGAACAAAGAACCATGCAGCATTTTGGGATATCCTCAGTCATACTCCCCAGCCTGCTTATTTGCTTCCTAGGCCTCAGTCTCTACCCAGAGCATCATTGCTCGCAGAACTGCAAAAAAAAGCACAGGGTTCTTCCTTCCGGTTATCCCACACCCCCTCACGCGTGTGTCATAGCATCCACCATACACTTCCTGACTGAATCTTCACGGTCACCTCTCATCTCCTTCACCCTGTTCAGTACACCCCTCTTAACCTGCAAGCGTTAGAGCCTCACTACTCGCACCCTAGATCCCCTGGTACCTGCGCGCCTTGTCCCGCGAGACCACCGTCACCTGGCTGCCCTATTTCTTCGCTGCTCGAAGGCGCTAGCTTGAGCTGAGGGTCACTGGCTTCCGCAGTCAGACAAATCTGTCAGTCAACAGGCTGGGCTCTGACCACCAGTGACCCCAGCCTGCGGACTGGCGGCCTGTCCCGCTGAACTGACACTTCCTCCTTCTGCCCTCGCTACTCTCCCTCGCCTTTGAATTATTACCTCCCTCTCCAGGCGCTCTACCCTACCACGCACTCCCTCTTAAGCCTCCCTAAACCGCCCATACTTCCATCTCTTCCGCCTGCTTCTGAGGCTGGTCTGCCACTCCTCTCCTGTTGATTGGCTGTCACAGTCAGCTCCTCAACCTGGGCCTCTGAGACTCCACCCGCTTCTCTCTCTACTTTAAGCTCGGCCTCAATCTCCCGAACTCTGCCTGGACTGCCACTGCTGGTCAACACAAGTCGACACTGAAACTCACCCCACGCCGCCCCTCCACTCCCGAAACCCGTCTCCTCTAGGGTACACCACCCTCCCGCCACCCCTCGCACTGCACCAACTCGTCTCACCCTTATCATGCCGACCCACCGACCCATGTCTAGACCGGAACAAACCGCCACTTCCCGCTGCAAATTCAAACAGCCTACTTTGCGGAACTAACTTCTAGTAGTCAACTAACCGCAGTTGCCGCTGTTCAACTCAACATCGTTACCATAGCTATCAATCACGCCACCACACCAAAGAGAGAGAAAAGAAGAAACTGGCACTTAGCCGGATGTCGGAGGAGAACCAGGAACACGTTCGAGCCATCGCGACCACTACTGGACGCAGTGACCGTTGCGGCAGCATGGACACGCAGCGCCATCTGGCGGCGGTAGTTTAAACTGACGCCTGCAGCGGCCATTGGGAGCCTCGTCGCCGCACGCCAGCCAATGGGACCTTTGGGTTCAGGGAAACTGGGTGCCGTTTTCGCACTTCAAACTGATGATATCAGCTCGCTCCATGGGACAGTTAATGCTTTCGCACTATAAAACAGATTGCTCCCCTCAGGTATCCAGCCTTCGACCACTTGGTCAGTAGTGTGATGTTCTACCCCTGCGCTAACTGAACGAAAAGGAACGCAACCTGTTCCTTTTGTCTTAACTTTCGTTCCTCCCTTCTCTGGGGGCCGCGTTCACACCCAGGAGGAACAGTCGGTGTCTGTCTTTCTCCTTTTTTTAAGTGTAGTACACTTTACCCTGGGCTCTGCAGCGCGAGCTTTCGCTTCACGGGCTCCAAGCTTCACAAAATACCGAAAATTATAAGAAAAGTATATATATACAGGGTGTTTCACGAAAGGTGGACAAATTCGATATTGGGAAAACTACACGTCGCAACAAAAAAGGCTGGTGTCTTTTTGGTCCTGGACCAGGGGCCTATTTAGGGAAATTATTAAAGTCCGAGATAATTAGATTGTTAATTTTTTTGTGCAATTAACTTTTTTAATATTGTGTTTAAGGGCATAGTTTCAAAAGAAAATTGCTCAGCGTCATAAAAAACCACTAAATCAACAAACTGCAGAACGATAGAAGGCTCGCGCAGCGTTTCACGGCTTTCTGCAACGCAGCAGAGGCTGGTTGCACTATCTCTCCACGGGGCGCGGTGCCGCCGGGGCTAAGATGCGCTCCAATAACAAACCGAAACTTAAAAACCTGTCGAATCTGTGCTGTTTTTCAGAAAGCCCTAAAAGGCTTCGCGTGCATTCTATCGTTCTGAAATTTGTTGATTTAGTGTTTTTTGAAGATGCTGAGCAATTTTATAATTGAAACCATGCCCGAAATCCCAATATTAAAAAAGTTAATTACGCGAAAATAATTACCGATATAATTATCGCGGACTTTAATAATTTTCCTAAATAGGCCCCTGTCCAGGACAAAAACGACACAAGTCTTTTTTTGTTGCGACGCGTAGTTTTCGCAATATCGAATTTGTCCACCTTTCGTGAAACACCCTAATATATATATATATGTATATATATATTTATATATATATATATATACATATATTCGGGTTCGTGCACTAGCCCATGCGGCCACCGATCCCCCTTAATTAATTAATTAGTTCATGATAATCAAGTGCTCTGCGTTTAGCATGAGACATTCTTTTTTCCTTCGTTTTCGCGTAACGCGAGCTGCGATGTGCTCTAGAACAGAGGTGCGGAAACTTTTAGGGCCCGGGACCCCTAAGAAATTTGAACGCCCTCTAGCAACCCCCGCACGCGGACCGTATTTATTCATTAATTTCCTTACCCCCAAAAATTTCGACAGCACCGTTCGACGCTTCTCACACTGCACCTTCGACAAAACGGCTTCCCAGTGAGTCGCCAGCTGCTCACATTGTCTTTGTGTCACCTCCCGATCCGTGATTATTTCCGTCCTCTTCTAGACACCTAAGAGGAACATAATTCTCGTTACATGATTTGAAATCTTGTGGACGCTTTTTTGGCCATATGTCAAATCAGGATGTCAGAGAGGGCACAACCACTGGACATTTTGTGCATTTTCTAAGCGTGGCGTGCAGGGGATGGAGAGAGGCTTGCTCGTCGAACATGGTAGGAAAACATTTGAAGCGGGGTCAATGCGCCATTGGCACCTTGTCGGCTCCCACGGTGCCTTGCGACCGCTGGACATTTGTACGCAATCGTAGATACAAGTAGCTGCAACTAAGTGTGATTATTGTTACTTACTGATTTTTTAGCATGCAGAGATTGCGGAAATTTGTTTAGATTTTTTTTGTGCAGCCTGTAATAGTTTTTTTTTGGGTAAGGCATTAACTTTTTCACATAAGTCTGCGAGTTTGTTGGGGGCTGAAATGACTACATCGACATTTGGGTGATTTCCAATCTTAACGTTATGGGAAATGCTATGAATGTAGGGGACGACTACCGGTCCTTGGTTACTGTTTCTGTCGCGTGACTTGCGGGGACTGGTTTTACCAGTCCCCTCAAGTCACGCTTTCGACTACTGAAGTTAATAGATGTGAAGGATATCCCGCACTTAGTATCCTATGTACTTATCCTGCGAAGCTTGTTAGGCCTG
>JAZHYW010014381.1:0-17061 GCA_037355805.1 Ixodes ricinus | reverse complement strand
CGGCGAAAGAAATGAAAGGCCTCATAATGAGGTTGGCGCCGCCGGTTCCATAGTGAGAGCCGTTATTGGCGAGGTTTTGCAGCGCATCCCCGGTGTGTTTCGTGTACGCCGTGGCCCGATGAAATTTAGCGGGATAATTTCTCCACCTAAATTTAGCAGAGAATTAATGTAGCTACATGTTGACGTCACATTGTCACGTGACGTCCTGTCACATGACATTACAATTTTTCCGCAAAATTTATCAAGATATTTTGTCACGTGCCGTCATGGCCAACTTTACTAGATTACCTCAGTTGTGGAACGCACGAACAACATCTGCGCTTACTCTTCGGGCAGCTACGCAACTATGGTCTCGTCGTCAACGCAACAAAATGTGTCTTCGGAACGTCCGACCTCGAGTTCTTAGGACACCGAGTGACACCCGAAGGCATTCACCCGTTACCTTCGAAAATGGAAGCCATCAGGGACTTTCCGCAACCCAAGTCACTTCGTAAGTTGCGAGAATTCTTGGGCCTCGTCAACTTCCATCGACGCTTCATTAACAACTGCGCCCAAATTCTCAAGCCCTTAACAGATCTGCTGCGCTCACCAAAAGGTCCCACATCACCGGTCGAATGGAATTCGATGGCAGAGGAGTCATTCAAGACTGCAAAGCAAGCTCTTGTCGACACAGCACTTCTCGTCTACCCACGACCAGACGCACCCACGAGACTTATGGTCGACGCTTCAGATGTCGCAGTGGGAGCCGTGCTACAACAGTACAACCAGACGGACTGGTTTCCGCTAGGCTTCTTCTCACAGAAGTTGAAGCCGGCGGAGACACGTTACAGCACGTTTGGTTGCGAACTCTTTGCCATCTATGCAGCAATACGGCATTACAGACTCTTCCTGGAAGGCCGGGTTTTCCATGTCCTTACAGACCACAAGCCCCTCACCTTCGCCTTCCACGCTAATCGAACCTCCTATTCGACCCGAGAGATTCGTCACCTAGCTTATATTTCAGAATATACAACTGATCTGCGCCACGTATCTGGAGCGAACAACGAGGCGGCAGACGCCCTGTCACGCGTCGAGACACTCAGTGCGTCACCTGACCTCGACTTCTCCAAACTGGCAACAGCCCAAAAGAATGACGCCGAGTTGCAGAGACTCCAAGAGTCCTCCACCTCACTGCAGCTTCGACCTGTACCACTGCCACTTGCAAACTGCGAGGTGGTATGCGACACCTCAACAGGTACGCCCCGACCGTACATCCCACCCGTTTTTCGACGCCCCATCTTTCACTCACTTCATGACCTGAACCATCCTGGTATTCGAGCAACCCAACGGCTCATCTGCTCGAGATATGTCTGGCCCAACATCAACCGAGACATTCGCCTCTGGACGCGGTGTTGCACGTCTTGCCAACGCTCCAAGGTTCAGCGTCATACAAAAAGCCCGCTACATCTTTTCAAACCACCAGACGCCCACTTCGACCACGTGCATGTTGATATTGTCGGACCCCTCCCACCATCCCAAGGGTGCCGATATATCCTTACATGCGTGGATCGCTTTACCAGATGGCCAGAAGCGATCCCAATTACGGACATCACCGCACAAACCGTGGCGCAAGCGTTCATCACCAACTGGATTGCGCGGTACGGCTGCCCTTCTATTGTCACCACGGACCGTGGTAGGCAATTCCAAAGCTCATTCTTCGCATCACTGGCAAAAATGCTTGGAATGTGCCACATCCACACGACAGCTTACCATCCGTCCGCCAACGGCATGGTCGAGAGGCTACACCGGCAACTCAAGGCCTCGCTCATCACAAAGGACGACAGGACCAACTGGGTGAACCATCTTCCTTTGGTGCTCTTGGGCATCCGGGCCACTTTGAAGGAAGATGTTGGATGCACAGCTGCCGAACTAGTGTTTGGAACAACACTTCGACTTCCTGGCGAGTTCCTCACACACCTGTCTACTCCACCACCCGACCTTCCTTCGTATCTTCAAGAACTTCGGAACCTGTTATCCTCTTTGCGACCGACCCTGCCTCGACAACAGACACCACGGAAAATTTTCATTCATACAGAACTAACAACATGTACACATGTGTTTGTACGGCGTGACTCCGTGCGTCCATCATTAACACCACCTTACGATGGCCCATTTAAAGTCATCTCCCGAGATAAGAAGACTTTCACCATCATCAGCCACTTCAACGCATTAAAAAAATCGAGAACGCAAAACTATCGAACCTTTCGCGTAATTTCCAGAACATACGAAGGAGGACGACTTCTACGAATTCTCCCCGTTAACTGAGAATTGAATTTTTGTTCGATGTGCTTTAAAATCCTCCAAGTACAAGATTACTCTAACAGTAATTACAAAGTACGAGGTAATCCATGACGCTGTCTAACTGCAGTGCAGAACAGAAGAATCTAGGCAAGAGGCACATTTCTCATCCAACGCATAACTCCTCATCCCAGATGCATCACGTTGACTTCGGCAAGCAGCTTGTAATGCCAACTTGGTATTTTTTAAAGAAACACTCACAGCTGATCGTTTCTCAACATATTTAGAAATTATGTCTCGGTGGATAAAGCTCAAACTTCTCTCGGCAGAGAGAAAAAAAAAAGCAAATTAGTTTTTGCATTTATTGTTAGCGGGACCTTGGTCTGCCAGTATTTGGCGACACAAACGCACCCTGTAGTTGAAAAATTCAGCCAGTTCAGTACGACCGCCAGCTTGTGATCTTGACGTGCATCACGCAGTACTGACACACGACCGTACGATACCCAGGTCGAAACGGGTAGGGGTGGGGATTGAACCCAGGACCCCTGCGTTCTGCAGCACGAGATTTTGCTCCAGTGCTCCGAGCTCCGGTGCGCCGACACATTTGCCCACTGATCACAGCCATCCCCCCCCCCCTCCCCCTTCCCCCTTCTCACCGTTTTGCGACACTTTTTGTACCTCAACAGAAAAATAAAAAAAAGACGATAAATAAAAGGCTGTGTCTAAAAATGCACGCGCTCCATCGCGTGCCATCTAAGGCCGGAGGCAAAGTGCGAGGGAAGAGTTGCCAACCTGTCATTCAGAAAATAAAATACTTGACACTAAAACCGCCGCCAAACGTTGCTCACGCGACGCAACGTAGGTGTTGTAAACGTCAGGACGCAAATTGTCTTACACCCAATGCATTTTATTCCTCGGGTATAGCGTCACGCGGACGTCCAAACACTAAAGGAAAAAAAATCAAAATTTATAAAAAAAGAAGGAGTTTGGTGCCCGAAGTTTTCTCTCGGTTCCGTCTCAATCCATTTGAACACACGCGTCTTATCCGACATGTACGCCGCCAAACTCTTTGGCGTGCGCCTTCTCTCCTTTTGTTAGATCTATATGTCTCTTACATTTTCTGCGTCAAAGAGTCATCACTGTCGTGCATCTAGTCGTATTAGGCGACCAAGTTCGCAAACTGTCAAAGGGCTTCACGAGAGGAAGACGTGCACGAACAAACGTGTGCACATTCGCGAAAAAAGCAAAGCAAATGAGAGGGGTCTAAAAAGAGGAGGGAGGGCTGCTCAAAAGAAGATGGATTTTCAAATGCGTTTTCAACGACTCCCGCTCGATACAGGGCACGTCGTCCCACTCCGAAGTTATAATATAATAAATAGGGAAATCGCTCCTCATTACAAAACTTTTTTTTGTCACACCGAATTCAAAGTGCGATTTTCAAAAACTTGGGGGCCCAACCCGAACGAACGAACACCGAACAGCATGAATCCCAGAACGCCAAAATGCGCACGCCACACACACACGCAAAAAAAAAAATCTATACCACAAAAAAAATGCAAACGTACAAAACCAGGTTGTGCCAACTTCGTATTGAAGAACCTACAAGAAAAGAAGAAAAAGAATAAAAATAAAAGGTCCTCCATCAGCGTCATTCAGCCAGTCACCGGGGCCGTCTGCACGATCACGCGAAAAACCTTGCATACGTTCTCGGCGAACGCGCACGTAAACGCACGCTTGGTCGCTGCCGCCGACCTAAGCTCCAAGTAAATCCGGACAAACGGTCCGTTCCCTGAAGCCCGCGCGTCGATTGATGGATGTGCACCGGTGATCACACTACGTCGCTATAATTCGGCGATTGCAAGTTCCGTGTGCCCGAAAGCCAGCATTTACCAAATAGCGGTTCTCACTCATACTTTCAATCGCAGACATCTTTCGGTTTTAAAATTGGGGGATCCTTTTCTTGTAAGAAACTCGGAAGAAATAATTGAATTTCTGCACAGCGGAGACTTGAGGGGGACGAAAGGCTTTTCGATAGATGTTGAGGATTTATTTTACTCCGTGCCACATGACCAAATGCTGGTGACTGTGCAAACATGTATTGAAGACAACGGGGAGGTGCGATTCCGCAGTTCCACGGGCATCACCGTAGAGGGTTTTGTGGAGTTGCTGACTCACTACCTCCGATACACTCTGGTTTCTTTCGAAGGGAGCTGTTTGTGCAAAAAGAGGCATTTGCATCGGATCGAAGGTGGCGCCGGTACTCTGCGATATTTTTCTTGCTTCGTGTGATAGGGCAATTGAAAAAGTGTTGGAACAGAACCACAGGCTTAGAATTTTCAGATATGTTGATGATTTTTTTTCGTTTTGAACAGCGATCCTGTAGATCTCAACGAAGACAAAATGGTTTCTGGAGTGCTCGAGGTATTTAAGAGCTGTGCGGCGCGCTTAAGTTTTACCCATGAAACCGCGAGCTCTGGGCGCTTACAATTTTTGGACTTGGGCCTTTTCTTTGAGGGAGACCATGTGTGCTGGGCGTATGAGCCCCGTTCTAAGAAAAAGTTGCTTCCATATGACTCGGCTCATTCGAAGCTTGTAAAGAGGGGAATTGCCTCCAGCTGCCTAGCTGCCTCTTTGAAAAAATCCTGCCCTCACAAGATGGATTCTAGTTTCCAGTCACAGTTAGTTAGATTGCAGGATGTCGGTTTCCCACCCCGGGTTTTATGTGATGTTGCGGAAGGTTTGGTAAAAAAGCTGAAAAGGCTTGGCAGAGGAGAGCAAGCTGAGGTGGCGAGGCGCGAGTCCAGACCTGTTGTCCTGCCTTATGTACAGTCGCCGCGGGAGTTAATAGCTCCACGCGAGCGCGCGTCTTTTTCCGAGGGGCGCTTGACTGGTGGCTTGCGATAGAACTAGAGATGACGTCAGGGCGAGTCCATGCAGAGTGGACGGGGGAAGCCGTCTCAATTCAAGGGAATCGTTGTTATCATCCGCCTGCGGGGTGCGTAGTTCGAATGAAAATGGGAGATGATTCCGCAAAGTCATCTTCCATTTTCATTCGAGCTACGCTCACCCCCGCAGATGATAACAACGGTTCCCTTGAATCGAGACGGCTTCCCCCGTCCCCTCCGCATGGACTCGCCCTGACGTCATCTCTAGTTCTATCGCAAGCCACCAGTCAAGCGTTCCTCGGAAAAGACGCGCGCTCGCGTGGAGCTATTAACTCCCGCGGCGACTGTACATAAGGCAGGCGAGTATTCGGTGCGCATTTTCGCAGCGGCGGCAGCATTCGGTGCGCATCTCTAATCTGTGCACTACGCCTTCGTCTTTCCCACCCAGTTGCCGCATTTGGGCTGTGTTGATCGTCGGCGACAGCTCTGCATTTCCTGCCCTGTCCGCTGGCTACGTGGGTGTGGAGGCTGCATGACCAGAGTTCTGCTGATTTCGCACCAGAAGCCTTACGTCGTTTCTGCTGCTTCCAAGGCTGCTTCGGTCACTTCGGTGCCTCGACGGATTCAACAGCGCAAGCGCAACCTGCCCGCAACAGAGGAGATAAGCGGCGTGTTCCCCAGCGGCGGTCATTTGGCAGCGGCGGCAGCATTCGGTGCGCATCTCTAATCTGTGCACTACGCCTTCGTCTTTCCCACCCAGTTGCCGCATTTGGGCTGTGTTGATCGTCGGCGACAGCTCTGCATTTCCTGCCCTGTCCGCTGGCTACGTGGGTGTGGAGGCTGCATGACCAGAGTTCTGCTGATTTCGCACCAGAAGCCTTACGTCGTTTCTGCTGCTTCCAAGGCTGCTTCGGTCACTTCGGTGCCTCGACGGATTCAACAGCGCAAGCGCAACCTGCCCGCAACAGAGGAGATAAGCGGCGTGTTCCCCAGCGGCGGTCATTTGGCAGCGGCGGCAGCATTCGGTGCGCATCTCTAATCTGTGCACTACGCCTTCGTCTTTCCCACCCAGGTTGGTATTAACCACCTTCTACAACTTTCAATTAATTTATATTGCTGCTGCTGCTGCCGCTGCCACTGACGTTGCTGTTATACTGAAGTTTCGTGCCTTGTAAGCGTGGGACATGGCTAACACCTGTTTCACGTGTCAGTTGCCCGGCCTCGAAGAGGGAGAGGAGGGATTGGTAGACTGTACCGGGTGTCGCCACAGCTATCATTTCGGAAAATGCGCTGGAGTAACTAAGAAATCCTTTTCGGGTAAAACTGAGACCTCGAAGAAGACGTGGAAGTGTCCAACGTGCAGGAGCAACGCATCGCGCGCTAGTTGCAGTGACGATAGACAGCCCGAACTGGATGTAAAAACTCTTCTTATATCTATTAACCAGAAGCTGGACACGCTACCTTCTCTAACTGAAAAAGTAGACAGCCTGGAGCGGTCCGTACAGTATATGTCAAAAAGGTTCGACGAATTTGAAAAGGAGATGAAACTTCAGAAGACAGAAATCAAAGACCTAAGTAAGAGGGTGAGACAAATGGAGGAGAAAGAGGAATTGAACAGAGTGGTACAGGAGCAGCTCCAACAGGAGGTGAACGACCTCGAATTTCGGAGTAGGCGTTTAAACCTGGAGATACATGGGATACCTGCAGTGCAGGATGAAAACCTGCTTACCTCACTCAATTGGCTGGCCGAAAAGCTTGAAGTGCCTCAACTGACGGAGTCTGATGTAACATCTGTTCATAGGCTGCCTGCGAAGCAGGGACATGTACCTGGAATAATCGTTCGTTTCACGAGGCAACAGAACAGGGACGAGTGGTTGAAGGGAAAAAACAAACTAAAGGGCAGTACCCCGCGTGTTTTCATCCAGGAGAACCTGACCAGGTACAATAGGGAACTGCTTCGAGCGACGAAAGATCAGGCCAAAGAAAAAAACTATGCCTTTACATGGTGCACGAACGGGAAAGTTCTTGTTCGGAGGACTGAAGGCGCACGTGCTATCCATATTAAGAGCAGGGATGACCTCAACCAACTGTAGAAAACGTCATCGCTAGTACTGACTGAAAAATTTTACATCATATGAGCCAACAGTGCTATTATTTGCCGAATGATGTAAATCGGCTTGTGTGTCAGCTCCCAACTACTTTACTAAAATGTATTCATTTAAATACTAGGTCTGTAAGAAACAAAATGTCTTGTTTAGAAGAATTGTTTATGGAGTTTTCTTTTCAATTTTCTGTAATTATGTTAACTGAGACGTGGAGTACAACTGACTACGATGTTTTCAGGTTACGAAACTATAACACTTACTATTTAAACCGATCTAGCAGCCGAGGCGGTGGAGTTGCGTTGTTGGTCAATGATAACACTTCATGCTATATACTTGATCGTTATACTGTCATTACACCTGACTATGAAATGCTTTCGCTCTGTGTAGACAATACAGTGTTTTCTGTGTGTTATCGGCCGCCAAATGGAGATATTAATACGTTTTTAAAATTCTATGATGAATTCCTAGATTTTGTCGCTGACAATAAAAATACTTTGATTGCAGGAGGAGACTTTAATATCGATATGACTAGTAATAGCCAAACCGCCAGAGAGTTTGACACTGTAATACTTTCAAGTGGGTTTGTTAATGTGATTAAGGTACCGACTAGGGTCACGACGGAATGCCAATCTACACTTGATCTTTTTATTACAAACTGTTTACAGTCAAGTATTGTGGCGGGAGCTATATCATGTTGTATTAGTGATCATCTACCTATTTTTCTTTGCGTAGAAAGGAGTGAAATTGTAGCAAAGAAAGCCCATAAGATATTTTACCAAAATATAACAGAGTCGTCCCTTAATGCATTCCAAAATGCACTGTTGCACTCGAATTACAGCGACATAAACAATTCAAATGATGCGAGTGAGGCCTATAACTCGTTCATTAACATTTTTAAACGTTTATATTCTACTCACTTTCCTATAAAAGTGCGTCGACAACCCCGAAAAGTACGCAAGCCGTGGATTACGCCAGAATTGCGCCAAGAAATGAAAATAAGGGACCAACTATATAACAAATTTTTAAATACTCGTAATCCTGATGATTTGACTACTTTTAAGCAGTATCGAAACAAAGTAACAAAGAAGCTGCGATCTGCTCGGTCTGAGTTCCATTCGTCATTTTTAAGTGATAAGAACGGTCGACATGACGTGTTATGGGCTAGATTAAACACACTCCTACATCGCGGTCATCCACATAAGCCTCCTTTAAAACTACGAGTTAACGGTGAAGAACTGTCTGGTGCTAAATTAGCTGACGCGTTTAACAATTTTTTTACAAACATGGGAGACGGCGGTGTCTCGCCTGATACTTGGAGAGATTATCTTTGTAATCGAAATGATAAAACCATGTTTCTGAAACCAGTCATTGCGCAGGAGGTGATATCAATAATCAAAAACATAAATAACAGCAGTAGTTGTGATATTGATGGACTTCAGATACGACCGGTGAAGCACGTAGCTGAAATTATTGCGCCTATTCTTACTCATATTTTTAATCTATGTTTTGTTGATGCAGTTTTTCCAGTGAATATGCAAGTTGCCAGAGTTACGGTTCTCTATAAAAAGGGTGATCGAAACAATTTAGGAAATTATAGGCCAGTTTCTATTTTACCTGTTTTTTCGAAGATATTTGAAAAAATCTTGCATTCAAGACTCTCAAACTTTATAGATAAATGTAACTTGTTAACTTCTCAACAATTTGGTTTTCGTAAAAACAAATCAACGGAATTGGCGTTACTCGAACAGAAAGAATATATTCTTACACAATTTGAAAACAAAGCGATTGTAGTTGGTGTATTTGTGGATTTTTCCAAGGCCTTTGATTTAGTGAGTCATGATATTCTGCTGGGGAAACTTAGTTACTATGGTATTTGTGGACAGGTTTTATTACTTTTGAAATCTTATTTATCAAACCGAAAACAGGTTGTTCAGATAAACAACATGTGTTCTAAGGCTCTATCTGTGACTTGTGGTGTACCACAAGGTAGTATATTAGGGCCACTGCTATTTAATATTTATCTTAATGATATTGTAAAAATTAACCCTAGTGCCAAATTCGTTATCTATGCTGATGACACTAGTATTTTCTTTGCCGGTACTGATATCCATGAACACACCGATGTCACCAAGCGAACTGCGCAGGCGCGCGCATTCCGGAAGTGGTGCCGCCGCCATGCTATTTGTAGTCATCCCTTTCCGGATTCCCGGCTTCATAGGGCTGCGCGGACATCGTAGATTATCGTTTGGAACGCCCCGGTATCAACTTCGATTCTCCTTCATGTCTGTACTTCATAAGATTGTATTCTTTGTGATGAATTAGTTTGTCAGCATGCACTTAAAAGCAGTTCCAGCCGTCTTATCGCTTTAGAATCGCTCTGTCGTCTGCTTCGACGTCGTCTGCTTCTTCGTCTTCGTGAACGCGTGAGCGTGAGCACACTGCCGTTCACGCAGTGGTCCTGCTGCGGCCGCAGGAAAAAAACAATGCCACTACTCGAGCTTTCCGGTTACTCGGACGTCTCAATTAACTTGAAAACTTAACGTCTAGTCGAATTGCAAAGAACAAAAAAATTCGAAGGACCATCGGCTTCGTGTGGCACCGCGGAACAGCATCAAATGTGTTGGTGAAACACTGAGCTTGGTAGAGCTCAGTCTTGTGCATAACATTTAATCAACAATGAAGTAAGAGGAGCTAAATAGACTCTCGTTGAGTAATAGTTTTTCTGAAAGTTGTGTCATTCTGGTTCACAACCTGAGCGACAGGGTACAGATGAACTGCGGGGATAAGCCTGCACACAGAGACGAAATGATCTACAGAAAGGCCATGCCTGACGCGCCGTAGACCTATTGCTATATTACCCAAGCCTCAAGGAGAATGCAGGGAATGGTGTTCCACGCGCCGCACGTGCTGGCCTCAGCAGTAGTAACTTTTCTAAAGCAAATGCCTAAAACCAATTGTATCTTGCACGCGCGTTCGTCAACGCTTATTTTGGTTATTTACTTGGAATATTTTATACGGGGAAGGCATGCGCGTGTGGCGCGTGGAACACCAATCCCTGCATTCTCCTCGATGCTTGGGTAATATAGCGAATGGTCTATTGTCATCTGTCAAGAAGAAGCAACCATGCAAGATACCTGAAAACTAGGGGTGGAGATGACTTTTCGGGTACAGTTAATTTCTATTCAGTTTTATTTTGTTTGAGCAAGCTCCGAACGCTAAAAGTCGCCCGACGGTGGAAGCTTTTTTCTGCAGTCTCGATTGGTGTTAATGCAGAATGGATCAGTAACGCCAGCCTAATAGACCACCACAAAATACGTAAGGTTTGTTTGTTACATTTTTGGTGGTACGTTTTGCACTTCAAAATTAAATTATGTGGTGTTTTCACGTTTTGTATAAAAAAAAAATGAAGACTGCTTCAGAAAAAAGTGGTTTTATTTCAAGTGATGCATATCGGGAATCGCTGCTCTTTTTTTAGTGATTGTCCTGATCTTTTGAAACACAGTTGTGCTTGAAACATGTCGTCGCATTGAGAGTTATAACCACCAAAATACATCGAGCAAAAAGTGTACTAAAAAAGGCCTCAGCAAAGCAGTGGAGATAGACCAACGGATAGACCGCCACGGAGCGAATGCTCCAAGAGATTCCAACGTAAAGAACACTTCGGCACGCTCTGTGCCTCGTGCCCTGTAATCTTACAATTTTAGCTGACGTGGAATAGATGGATATAAATTATGAAGCAAATCGCAAAACAAATCGAAAAACGCTATTTTTCCTGCCGCTCTGTCCGACTTTCTTTACCTTTCTTTGCCATGCTGCTTTCTTCCGGGAAGCCATAAAATCCGAGGCATTTTTGCCTGATGCAGTTATTGTAGCACCGTAGCATACAACAGGTGAAGCCACCCATTGAAAACCACGAGTAAACACCCGGCTAAAAGTCTCGTGCTAACCCGAAAATTTCCGAACGCCGGGCGTACAATGCGCACTGACGCGACCGGAAAACTGGGGAGAACTACAGGTACCAGAATGCACCGCGGCAGCGGTGGCGTCGCGCAACTCCTGGTGAGATCGGTCTATTGGTAGATACATGTAATCACACAATGAAAGCACTGGAGAACTGGTCGAAATCTAATTCCATGCAAATAAATGAACTAAAAACAAAAGCAGTAATATTTAGACCTAAAAATAAGCCAATTCCAGTGCATAGAGATATTTTCCTTAATTCCCGTCCAATAGAAATTGTGGAGCATTTTAAATGTCTCGGTGTCGTGTTTTCCGCAAATATGTCGTGGGATAGTCATATAAACTATTTAGTAGGTAAAATAGCTCAGATAACTGGAATAATAGGTCGTGTTAGGTACCTTCTTCAAACAAGAATCAAGTTACTTCTGTATAATTCACTCTTTTATTCACATTTGAATTACTGTCAATTAGTGTGGGGGACAACACACATTTTCAAACTTACAACGTGTTTATTTGGTACAAAAAAAATGTCTTCGACATATTTACAACGCGCCCTACAGAGCGTCATGTGCAAACTTTTTTATCGTTCCCAAGTGATCCCAGCATACAACCTATATAAATATAGATTAAGTGTACGGTATAAATTGGAAACACAGAGGAATATAAATAACATACGTAATCTGGCACAACTACAGATAAGAGAATTGAACTATACTACAAGACATGGAGAGAATTGGATAGTACCTACACCTCGTTTAAACTACAGAAAAGAATGTCTGTGTTATACACTCCCGTCATTATTAAACGCTTATCAGCTTATGCATTTTGATTTATTTGCCTGTAAGTACAGTGAACTGCGTGCAATGTCTGTGACCATGGGAGTATGATTTTTGTTTTGTATGCCTGTATACCTTTGCATTTTCGTTGTCATTGTCCTCTTTATGCATGTTCATTTTTCCCACCGTTGCGCTGCTTAGTTGCCATTAATACAGGGACTGTGGGCTCGTCAAGCTGCTAAGCGCAGCTTTTTTTCCACAGCCCCTCCATCTGTATTTTTACAAGGTGGAAATAAACTCATTTGATTTGAATCGAGACGGCTTCCCAGGCGAATGCAGCTCCCGGAGTTTCTGTGATGGCCAAAGCGCGGCGCCACTACGTACGCTTCTTTGTCGTACGTCCATTCATACAAGAGAACTACTGTTCTCTCTCTATTCAACAGGCCCCAGAATTCTATGCGGGTATTTGCCGCTACATTTTCGAGCGCTCAAGTTGGATGTGTGCTATCGGCTACCATACTAGTAGTGACCTATTATTTGTATACCCTCGTACCTAGCCACGCTTTCCCCATATCCGGTGTGTGGGCCAAAAAAATCGAGAGATTACAACCTATAACACGTAAAAAATATAGGGGAGGCAAAAAACGAATTATGATTAAAATGAAAACACTTTCCACCGGCGTGGAGAGAACAAAGCGACATTTCCACGCGTACCGGAATTTCCGCATTTCAAGATGGCGACGCCCTCACGGAAAACCGTGCATGAAAACAAACACGTGAAAAGTGTTTCGGCCATTCGCGATTGTTACTTTTTTTCTGTAGCTCTTTCGACGATCGCGCGCCTCGCTCGCGCGGTGCGCGTGGCGCGTTTCGCTCGGTAAAGTTTTGAGCGCGTGTTAGCGGGAAAGTTTGTTTTTCTTTTGAACACCGAGTTTGTCGCTATGGCAGTGCCTCACGGAAGGTACTGCTCTGCGAGATGGTGCAATAACTCAACGGAGAACTCGGAATACAGACAGTTCCGGTTTCCGACAGACGACTGGTAAGCCTCTAAGGTTTTGTAATTTTGGAGTCAGAAATGCAAGCATAAAAATATATACTTTGCAATCATCCAGACAGAGCACTCAAATGGATCACGTACGCGAACCGGCCGGAGTTCGAAGCTTTGCCCATGAGCAAGCTGCACGAGCGCCGGCTGTGCAGCGCGCACTTCAGGAATACAGCATTTGCGAGCCACAGGAGGATACGTTTGCGGCCGAATGCATGTCTTTTGGTTCAAGTAACCGACCCAAGACTGCAAGAGCTTGTTCCTCCAGGTGAGCTTGTCTGAGTACAATATTCAGTTAGTTTAATATTTGGTTCGGAGAAGCTGATCTGTTATGGTTATATTATTCAGAATTCTTATGGGGAGCTGCGATTCACCTGCCAGCGCCAGTTCTGGTAAATAATATTTCATATTAGTTTCTGCACTATAATTCTCAAGCTAGGAACGGCCTTTTCCATACTAAACTGCTCAAATCTGTTGGCATCAATTTAGTATAAATTCATTGACTTTTTCAGTTCGCCCGCCCTCACCACCGCCAACTGCCGCCACTTTGCAGGAGGAGGCGCCGGTGGAGCCCCACCTTGGTGAGGAACTGAGCTTGTACTGGACGGTCTTCTCTAGACCTGAAAGCAAAATGGAACGCTCAGCGTCCGTTTACTGGCTCTATTAGGGAACTCTTGAAATCGGTGGCACCATGTTCAGCTTTAGCTGAAGCTCAATGTGAGTTCAATTTCTGAGTAATTTCCTCTCTCGAACAGATATCACTCTAGAGGCACCAATAGGAGCTGCAGCCTCATCGAGGTCCACGGCTGGCACGATGGCGACCCCAAAGAGACAAGGTGGCTGGCCGAGGAAAGAGTACTCACCCCGCACGAAACGTACATTAGATAACCTAAGAAAATCCAAAAACGGATTGCGCAGGAACCTCTTAAAGGCATCACAAACTTTACAAACTTTTTTTCTTGATTTTTCGAATCTGACACGATCTCGAGTAATCCAGTGCGCATCAAAATTTTTATCCAAAGGGTCACTGGACCTTTTGAAGGTGCAGCTGTACTTGCAGCCAATGAACAAGTTCGGACGAAGATGTCTTGGCGGATTTAAACCATTTGCCCTTAACCTTTACTTTCAGAGCCCCACGGCTTAAAAGTACCTCACCAAGTACCCGAGCTTGCCATCGGTTCGATCTCTCAAGAACTGGCTGTCACAGATTGCCATACACCCTGGGGTTGCTCCCAACCTCGTCAAGAGTGTTGTTGACAAAATTCACGATTGGCATCTTAAAGATCGCGCATGTAGTCTGATGTTCGACGAACTCGTTCTAAAAGAAAATCTCTTCTATGACACTAAGTCGGATATGGTGCATGGCTTTGCAGACAGCGGTAAGGAAACAACCCGTCATGTGGCAAATTCAGGCTTGGTTATGATGCTGGCGGGTATTTCTATGCCCTGGGTGAAACCATTGGCTTTCACTCTTTCAAAATACAATACAATACAATACAATAAACTTTATTTTTCCAGAAGTACTCTCAAAGTCAAAAGCATCCCCAGAATGTCTCCAGGATCTGTTGACAGACGTTATTCAAAATCTAAGTTCCGGCGGGATCTTTGTGAAAGCTGTCGTGTGTGACCAGGGGTCCAGCAACTGCACTCTTGCACGCCGGCTAGGAATCACACCAGATCATCCCTTCTTCCTTGTCGGTGACACCCAGGTCTACTTTCTCTTTGACACCCCTCATATGCTCAAGTGCACACGTAACAACCTGCGCAAGCATGACCCACAGATTGCCAGCAAATTGATCAGATGGAGATACTTTATGGACTTCTACAAAAACAAGCACCCTCTTCAATTACGATTGACAAAAACACTTACCGACAAGCACATTTATCAGACTCCATTCGGAATTATGAAAGTACAATTTGCTGCGCAATTTTTAGTGACACACTTTCTGTTTCCCTTGCAACACTCCTTTATCTGAATGAGCTGCCCCTTGAGGCTCAGGCCACATGTGATTTCCTTGAGCACATGGACCAAATTTTCGATTCACTGAATAGCTCACCTCTGGAATCCGGTGAACGAAAAATGAAATTCGCTCTAAGCTCTTCATCGGGAGATATTAATTTCCTAAGGGAGAAAAGCTCATGTATTCCGAAGTGGCAGTTCCTGTCACCACAACGGCCCCACGGAGTAAGGGGATGGCATATTACCATCAATGCCGTCTTCTTACTGTGGGAAGACCTCAGCGGGAACTTTGACTTTGATCACTTACTAACAAGACGGCTCAACCAGGACCCGCTGGAAAACTTGTTCGGGATGGTGCGACAGCAGCATAGGTGTAACGACACGCCCAATTCCTACCAGTTTGTGGCAGGCCTGAAACACATTTTCTTGGAAAGATATTTCAGCTTCCAGTAGACGAAACCGTGAGGCAGGCGCTGCCACATTGCTGGTGGAATCGAGGCACCTTCCAGTGTCGAGTGCAGCCAGCCCCCATGCCCGAACCACTGCCAGCAATTAAGACCGATGAGTTTGACCTACCCGATGAGCGATATGACGACCTCATCCAAGAAAATGTGAAGACCACTTCGCTGGGTTCCTGGTGGAGTCGTTTCTTAAAAAAGTTTGTGCCATTTTTGCCCGGACTTGTTGAGTGATGCAAGTGGGGTGTCTCACCTCTGAGGCGAAGTTTCATGCTCTCCTCTATGCCAGCGCTCCTGGGTCGATTTCCGACTCTTTCTGTCCCTCATCAGATGCATTCTTTCAGTGTTTCAAAATTTTCGAACGAACCTTTCTTCAGAAGATCAACGAGCGCATTCACTTGCCGAAGGTTGCTGAACGCATGGTACATTCCCTGATTCCTCATTCCGAAGAACAATTTTGTACCAAAGAATGCCCGAAGCAGTTCCTCAATCCTTACGTTATGTGCGCCTACGTTGGCATATTCGCCTGTTGTACAGGGAACACCTCACAAAGCGTGCTCTTAAAACACCAGTGCAAAAAAGAGGAAACAATTTGCACCTTAACCGCATCAATAATACAGTTTATTATGGCTTCTGCACGCTGTACTGTAGGTATGGAATGTCTTTGCGTGAGATACATGTTAAAGACCGGAGGTTCGCAGTCGTAATGTGTTGAAAAACTTCCTTTCTAGATCAAAAACAGACATCCCATTTCACGGCAGATTGACATCATGCTGTCTAAACATTTATATGAACCATTCAGCTTTGCTTTGCGATAGAACCTAAGAAACTTTTGTCAGTGCTGACTTGATCAAGCCGTAGTAGCCCTCGTCAAATTTTATTGTTGAGGCCGAGCCAACTGACAGGCATTAATATATAAAATATATAGGACACCCTATTTGAGAGGTTCAATATCCAGGAGGTCTGCACAAGCCATAATAAAGTCGATCCACTTCATAATCTGACTTGCGGTCTGGAGACTCGACGTCGTGTTTCAATTCGTGAACTCATTGTAAATAGCTTGTAAACACTTGTAAATACGCTATTTACGCGCATAGTCTTTAATGCGTATATGTTCCTAGAATAGTGATCATATAGACTTGAATAGCTCTCTAGGTATGAGCTGTTTTTATAAACTTCGCTAATTGCGCAATCAGTATTTTGAATTGTTACCGCATTCCTGCTATTCAGAACACTGAGTAGAGATAATGCACGTTCCGAGTTCCATTTATTGACTTATGCTTTTTTCATAGCGCGTGCGCATGTTCGTATAGTTACCAGAAGTTTGCACATATTGATATGTATATATGCCTATTATGTCCTTCTAGAACAATTTTTTTTGCGTGTTCATCACTTTTGTTTTTCTATTGTGGAACATTTCCAATAATTAAAAAAATGAGCAGATCTGAGTGGAAAACTTGTGGAATAATAGTTCTACATTCTGTGTTACTTACCGTTCCCATATTTGTTCGTCTTTCCGTTTTTACCGCTTCCTTTGTTTAATGCTCGCTCACCTAGGTGTTGCATACATTTATGTAGATAACATTATGTAAAGA
>JAZHYW010014380.1:0-20071 GCA_037355805.1 Ixodes ricinus | reverse complement strand
GAGAAGATGCCAGCTCGTTCACGGACAAGCAGCCGTTGATGAAGCTTCGTGGCGTACGTGCTGGTGCACGCTGGTTCTTCGCCATAGGGTATCGAGCGAGGAGGCCAATGAAGACAGCGGCCGTCTTGTAAACGCCCAATTTTCGGGAGGCCGGAGCTGGGCGGTCATCTTGCGCGCTGACTATATTCCATTCACCCCTAAGCTGAGACTGTGGTGGAACCTATGGCCTCGTTGGACCAATCATACATCTCTCTTTCGCCACGTGATCACGCTCCCGCTCATACCCGCGCGCAGAGAACTGGGTTAGGTGATGAAAGGGAGGCGGCTGATTGGTACGGTGGGGACGTAGTTGCCACTGCAGTCTGAGCTTTGGGGTGAACGGAGTATAAGGCAGCATGTCTCAATGCAATGAAATTTCGTGAAGTTCGAAAACGGGTACAACACAGCAACTGACAGAAGGGAAAGGATCGAGCATCGTTGTAAACCCGAGACTGGGGTTACGGACAAGGGACAAAACACGGAACGACACGGACGAAGTCTCAAACGCAGTTTGAAACGGTTTGAAAGGCCACGTCTTGCGGGGCAGACGGGTAAACTGAACGATCACGAGCGTTGGAACACTGTGAAGAAACTCAGGGGCTTATTTACTGCCCTGAAAGAACTGAAGGAACACAAGCGTTGGAACACTGCAAAGAACCTCAGAAGCTTATATACTGCCCTAAAAAACTGAACGAGCACGAGCGCAAGAATGTCGTAGAAAAACCCCGGGGGCTCTTTTTCTCCCCTGGAAAGAGTTAAGCAGTCGAAAGAACGGGATGGGCCGACAGGCTCGGCCAACGCACCAAAACGTAGTAGCGGCCGACGCAACAAAATGTAGTGATTCTCTAATGGAGAGGCGACGATGTTGATGGTTCGACGGGCAGGCTGCTACTTAGCGGCAGGAGACATATAAGAAAGGCCGGTACAGCGGCCGGGTTATGGAATGCCCTGACGAGAGACGAGGCAGAGGTGATCGACTTTTAGGTTTAATGAATCATAGAGCAGAACATCAAAACTGAAGAACACGAACGGCGAAAGAGGCGGGAGTTCGGGCTCCAGTTGGCGCTTATAACAGCACAAATAGCGTCCGTGACGACGCAACGATCTAGTAAAAGCCAATTACTACACTGCCACTGAACTGGAACCCGCTACTGAATTGGAAAGTTAACGGGCTACGTACGTACAGCCGGGAGATCACAAGAATGACGGGTGCAGCTCAGAAATTCAACCAGTCCGAGATGAGGAAAACAGTACGGGCGACACAGTCACCTACCTCTGAGCATGTTTACCCTGCCGATCCTCAGTCTCAGTGTTCAATGGTCCAATACAATCAAATATACGACTAGTGATTTAAAAAAAATAAGCTGCACAATAAAATACGGCAAAAAGAATATCCTTACCTCATTTCTGCAAATGCTCACGTCAAGCCAAGCGTCGGTCATTGTTAACAACCAGTGTTACTGCTCGCGCTGACAAACTTTTTATTCCACCAATTTACGTGAATTGCACAACAGATGTGATTTTGGCGGATCTTGAAGGATCACGAAAGCTAAAGAATAACATATTTTATAGTCTTTTTGTAGTTGTCTCAGTTACTAATATCGTTTACGACTGCCTGCACGTAAATATCGGATTCGAAAGCGACCCCCCCCCCCCCGTCGTAACCTGCAGAAAAGTGGTCGTTCCACAGCGGCTTGGGGTCGACACTTTGCCCAAAGGCTAGTCACTCGCTTTTTGGGGTAGTCAAAGCCCCAAAACGGTATTTTGACTACATGGTGTAGTCATTTTTTTTAGAGTGTAGGTGAAATGTTTTGCACTTCCACGAAGCAAACTGAGCCTCGGTATCCTTTTGCTGGTGTTGCAAAGTGCGCAGATCGGCTTTAGCTAGCTCCGGCCTCGGCGAAGCACGTGTACCGGGTATCGCGTTATAAACGACGCTTCTCCCGTTCCCCGCATATACATAATTTTGTTGGCAGTCTTGTATAACCGGACGTTCCTGAGACTACTTGCTGCATTCCTATGCAATAAATAAGATTTTGATCTTGACTACGGCGAAAGAAATGAAAGGCCTCATAATGAGGTTGGCGCCGCCGGTTCCATAGTGAGAGCCGTTATTGGCGAGGTTTTGCAGCGCATCCCCGGTGTGTTTCGTGTACGCCGTGGCCCGATGAAATTTAGCTGGATAATTTCTCCACCTAAATTTAGCAGAGAATTAATGTAGCTACATGTTGACGTCACATTGTCACGTGACGTCCTGTCACATGACATTACAATTTTTCCGCAAAATTTATCAAGATATTTTGTCACGTGCCGTCATGGCCAACTTTACTAGATTACCTCAGTTGTGGAACGCACGAACAACATCTGCGCTTACTCTTCGGGCAGCTACGCAACTATGGTCTCGTCGTCAACGCAACAAAATGTGTCTTCGGAACGTCCGACCTCGAGTTCTTAGGACACCGAGTGACACCCGAAGGCATTCACCCGTTACCTTCGAAAATGGAAGCCATCAGGGACTTTCCGCAACCCAAGTCACTTCGTAAGTTGCGAGAATTCTTGGGCCTCGTCAACTTCCATCGACGCTTCATTAACAACTGCGCCCAAATTCTCAAGCCCTTAACAGATCTGCTGCGCTCACCAAAAGGTCCCACATCACCGGTCGAATGGAATTCGATGGCAGAGGAGTCATTCAAGACTGCAAAGCAAGCTCTTGTCGACACAGCACTTCTCGTCTACCCACGACCAGACGCACCCACGAGACTTATGGTCGACGCTTCAGATGTCGCAGTGGGAGCCGTGCTACAACAGTACAATACAACCAGACGGACTGGTTTCCGCTAGGCTTCTTCTCACAGAAGTTGAAGCCGGCGGAGACACGTTACAACACGTTTGGTTGCGAACTCTTTGCCATCTATGCAGCAATACGGCATTACAGACTCTTCCTGGAAGGCCGGGTTTTCCATGTCCTTACAGACCACAAGCCCCTCACCTTCGCCTTCCACGCTAATCGAACCTCCTATTCGACCCGAGAGATTCGTCACCTAGCTTATATTTCAGAATATACAACTGATCTGCGCCACGTATCTGGAGCGAACAACGAGGCGGCAGACGCCCTGTCACGCGTCGAGACACTCAGTGCGTCACCTGACCTCGACTTCTCCAAACTGGCAACAGCCCAAAAGAATGACGCCGAGTTGCAGAGACTCCAAGAGTCCTCCACCTCACTGCAGCTTCGACCTGTACCACTGCCACTTGCAAACTGCGAGGTGGTATGCGACACCTCAACAGGTACGCCCCGACCGTACATCCCACCCGTTTTTCGACGCCCCATCTTTCACTCACTTCATGACCTGAACCATCCTGGTATTCGAGCAACCCAACGGCTCATCTGCTCGAGATATGTCTGGCCCAGCATCAACCGAGACATTCGCCTCTGGACGCGGTGTTGCACGTCTTGCCAACGCTCCAAGGTTCAGCGTCATACAAAAAGCCCGCTACATCTTTTCAAACCACCAGACGCCCACTTCGACCACGTGCATGTTGATATTGTCGGACCCCTCCCACCATCCCAAGGGTGCCGATATATCCTTACATGCGTGGATCGCTTTACCAGATGGCCAGAAGCGATCCCAATTACGGACATCACCGCACAAACCGTGGCGCAAGCGTTCATCACCAACTGGATTGCGCGGTACGGCTGCCCTTCTATTGTCACCACGGACCGTGGTAGGCAATTCCAAAGCTCATTCTTCGCATCACTGGCAAAAATGCTTGGAATGTGCCACATCCACACGACAGCTTACCATCCGTCCGCCAACGGCATGGTCGAGAGGCTACACCGGCAACTCAAGGCCTCGCTCATCACAAAGGACGACAGGACCAACTGGGTGAACCATCTTCCTTTGGTGCTCTTGGGCATCCAGGCCACTTTGAAGGAAGATGTTGGATGCACAGCTGCCGAACTAGTGTTTGGAACAACACTTCGACTTCCTGGCGAGTTCCTCACACACCTGTCTACTCCACCACCCGACCTTCCTTCGTATCTTCAAGAACTTCGGAACCTGTTATCCTCTTTGCGACCGACCCTGCCTCGACAACAGACACCACGGAAAATTTTCATTCATACAGAACTAACAACATGTACACATGTGTTTGTACGGCGTGACTCCGTGCGTCCATCATTAACACCACCTTACGATGGCCCATTTAAAGTCATCTCCCGAGATAAGAAGACTTTCACCATCATCAGCCACTTCAACGCATTAAAAAAATCGAGAACGCAAAACTATCGAACCTTTCGCGTAATTTCCAGAACATACGAAGGAGGACGACTTCTACGAATTCTCCCCGTTAACTGAGAATTGAATTTTTGTTCGATGTGCTTTAAAATCCTCCAAGTACAAGATTACTCTAACAGTAATTACAAAGTACGAGGTAATCCATGACGCTGTCTAACTGCAGTGCAGAACAGAAGAATCTAGGCAAGAGGCACATTTCTCATCCAACGCATAACTCCTCATCCCAGATGCATCACGTTGACTTCGGCAAGCAGCTTGTAATGCCAACTTGGTATTTTTAAAGAAACACTCACAGCTGATCGTTTCTCAACATATTTAGAAATTATGTCTCGGTGGATAAAGCTCAAACTTCTCTCGGCAGAGAGAAAAAAAAGCAAATTAGTTTTTGCATTTATCGTTAGCGGGACCTTGGTCTGCCAGTATTTGGCGACACAAACGCACCCTGTAGTTGAAAAATTCAGCCAGTTCAGTACGACCGCCAGCTTGTGATCTTGAACGTGCATCACGCAGTACTGACACACGACCGTACGATACCCAGGTCGAAACGGGTAGGGGTGGGGATTGAACCCAGGACCCCTGCGTTCTGCAGCACGAGATTTTGCTCCAGTGCTCCGAGCTCCGGTGCGCCGACACATTCTGCCCACTGATCACAGCCATCCCCCCTCCCCCTCCCCCTTCCCCCTTCTCACCGTTTTGCGACACTTTTTGTACCTCAACAGAAAAATAAAAAAAAAGACGATAAATAAAAGGCTGTGTCTAAAAATGCACGCGCTCCATCGCGTGCCATCTAAGGCCGGAGGCAAAGTGCGAGGGAAGAGTTGCCAACCTGTCATTCAGAAAATAAAATACTTGACACTAAAACCGCCGCCAAACGTTGCTCACGCGACGCAACGTAGGTGTTGTAAACGTCAGGACGCAAATTGTCTTACACCCAATGCATTTTATTCCTCGGGTATAGCGTCACGCGGACGTCCAAACACTAAAGGAAAAAAAATCAAAATTTATAAAAAAAGAAGGAGTTTGGTGCCCGAAGTTTTCTCTCGGTTCCGTCTCAATCCATTTGAACACACGCGTCTTATCCGACATGTACGCCGCCAAACTCTTTGGCGTCCGCCTTCTCTCCTTTTGTTAGATCTATATGTCTCTTACATTTTCTGCGTCAAAGAGTCATCACTGTCGTGCATCTAGTCGTATTAGGCGACCAAGTTCGCAAACTGTCAAAGGGCTTCACGAGAGGAAGACGTGCACGAACAAACGTGTGCACATTCGCGAAAAAAGCAAAGCAAATGAGAGGGGTCTAAAAAGAGGAGGGAGGGCTGCTCAAAAGAAGATGGATTTTCAAATGCGTTTTCAACGACTCCCGCTCGATACAGGGCACGTCGTCCCACTCCGAAGTTATAATATAATAAATAGGGAAATCGCTCCTCATTACAAAACTTTTTTTTTGTCACACCGAATTCAAAGTGCGATTTTCAAAAACTTGGGGGCGCAACCCGAACGAACGAACACCGAACAGCATGAATCCCAGAACGCCAAAATGCGCACGCCACACACACACACGCAAAAAAAAAATCTATACCACAAAAAAAATGCAAACGTACAAAACCAGGTTGTGCCAACTTCGTATTGAAGAACCTACAAGAAAAGAAAAAAAGAATAAAAATAAAAGGTCCTCCATCAGCGTCATTCAGCCAGTCACCGGGGCCGTCTGCACGATCACGCGAAAAACCTTGCATACGTTCTCGGCGAACGCGCACGTAAACGCACGCTTGGTCGCTGCCGCCGACCTAAGCTCCAAGTAAATCCGGACAAACGGTCCGTTCCCTGAAGCCCGCGCGTCGATTGATGGATGTGCACCGGTGATCACACTACGTCGCTATAATTCGGCGATTGCAAGTTCCGTGTGCCCGAAAGCCAGCATTTACCAAATAGCGGTTCTCACTCATACTCTCAATTTTTTCCTTTTTTTTTAACTTTCTTCAGCTGCCCAGCCCCCTTTACTTCTCTCCACCTCTCTCTCTTCCCCTCTCTAATCCTCTTCTTTCTCTTTCTCCCACCTTTACTTCCTCTATCTGTTTCTCTCTATCATCGTTGCTTACTGTCTCTCTTTGACTCTCTCTCTCATCTTCACTACACCTCATTCTTTCTTGCACTCTCTCTTTTTTCCATTTCTTCAATATTATCTCTCTCTCTCTTTCTCTCATCTTCGATCACACTCTCTCTCAGTTGCGTCACTTTGGAAATGGACCTGATATGTGTGTGACACCTCGTGTCAGTCGAGCTAACGGGGACAGTCATTCGCGTTTGGTGGCTCTGGTGGGGAATGTTGCGTTTTTAGTTTTTAGTTTTTTACTTTTTTCTTGCCATGGATTCGAATGTCGGTTACGCATGGACGAGCTACACGCGCGCTCACCACTAACAGATTAAGGTGAAAAAAAATGAAAGTTGTTTACAACTCCCTGTAACACCGAATTAGAGCGCAGCTCTTGAGGAGGAGGGGAAGGCACGGGGGGGGGGTCACGTGACCTCGGGGAGGGGGGGGTCACGTGGCCTGGGGGTCACGTGACCTCGAGGAGGGAGGGGAGTTCCCCCGCTAGAATCTAGCGGGGAAAATTTTCCACTAAATTTAGCGGGAAATTTTTCCGCTAGATTTAGCGGGGAAAATGGTCCGCTAAATTTAGCGGGGAAAATTTTCCGCTAGATTTGGCGGGGAAAATTTCCCGCTAGATTTAGTGGGGAAAATTTTCCGCTAGATTTAGCGGGAAAATTTTCCGCTAGATTTAGCGGAGAAAATTTTCCGCTAGATTTAGCGGGAAAATGTTCCGCTAGATTTAGCGGGGAAATTTTTCCGCTAGATTTAGCGGGAAGTTTTCCGCTAAATTTAGCGGGGAAATTTTTCCGCCAGATTTAGCGGGGAAAATTTCCGCCAGATTTAGCGGGAAAATTTTCCGCTAGATTTAGCGGGGAAATTTTTCCGCTAAATTTAGCGGGGAAAATTACCCATCATGCACCGCGCGGTTACGCCGACGGCGACGGCGACGCCGCTCAAGCCGGAAACGGGCGCCTAAGAGCTGCGCTCTAATAGAAGAAGCAACAAAAATGATTACACGAGGCTGACGTAGAATGATATGCTCTATAGTCACTTCAGAATGAAAACGGGAACCTGGCCTGCAGCAGGCGCTCTTTGCCTTCCTCCGTGCTTTGGCTCCGCGCGCACGCCCGTGGTTTACGATACGCCGATGTGTCATCGAAGGTAAAGCTGAAAGCCAGGATAATCGAAAGACGTCCCTACCGTTCTTACCCCGTCAGGGACAACAAGAAGTGACCGAACCTCGTTCTACGGAGGACGGCCAAGTTGGCAGCTTATCTCTTCTGCTCCGCTGTAGGTTTTTCGGGCTTTCTGATGTTACGTAATGGGAGAGATAAACGGAACACGAAACCAATGGGAACAGCACGAAAGTTGTGCGAATGCATACCTACCTGGTATGCGCACCTACGCCAATACCAGTCTTGAACACGCCACTTGAAAATAGTAATCGATGACAATTACAATTACTCTCGCTTTAAAAGGTATTCAATTAGCTTACTTGATAACTTGACAAAAAAGAGTAATTCGCCGTTATTTGATAAAGTAACCTTTACTTTTCCGATTTCTTCAGATATTTGGAACGACAGATTTGTCTCCCGCTCACCATTATTGGATTAGGATCACCCAATTATGAACTACTTATCTTCTTTAATCCCCCAATTTTAGTAAACCGTCCTCCTGTCCAAGGCTTGGTTCGAGGATTCCATGGAAAGAATCTTGTATAAACAACTGGCGCCATTATACACCAACTCATGTTGACAAGCAAACCGGAGCGCCCCTAGCGGACACCACCGGCGCCGCGCATGCGCGCTGGACGGTGGGCAAGAGGCTCGCCGTCGCCCATAAACAAACCATTGAACTGCGAAAAAAGAGTCATAGTACAGGCTAGCTGGTGGAAGTCAACCATTTCGTTGTTTACCCTGAGACTGGGTTTTTTTTTTAGAAGAGCAAAAGCAACAAAAAAACAGACAGGTCTCATGGAAAGAATCTTGTACAAACAACTGGCGCCATTATACACCAACTCATGTTGACAAGCAAACCGGAGCGCCCCTAGCGGACACCACCGGCGCCGCGCATGCGCGCTGGACGGTTTTTCTGTTACTTTTGCTCTTCTAAAAAAAAACCCCAGTCTCAGGGTAAACGACGAAATCATTGAATTGCGTTGTTGTCGGCGTCGGTGGGAGTCCCCGTGGTCTTTTTCGCGTTGGAATTGTTGATTCTACGCCCTCCTAACAATGTCTGACTACTTGAGCGGCTTCAGCAAAATTAACGAGGCAAAACTTTGCGTGAATAATGTGACATGCGGCGATTCATTTGACGTGGACGCCGCAGAATGGGCGCTAAAGCGTATACTCCCACGATGAGATTCTGCTCGCTATTTTCAGTCGCGACGTCGCTCGGGCTGCAAAAGCGTGGACCGTAGCTGAGATGGTGGACGTCGATACTGAAAACCGCAAGTAGAATCGGGCATTACAAGTCGGTGATGGCCACTGGTAACAATGATCAACATCTTCTTGTATCTACTGTTTACACTTAGCCTACTTACCCCAACCAACCTTCAAAAGTGTTTTGAAGCCTGCACTTAGTTCTTATCGCAGTTACCGGGTCAACGTTTGGTTCACGGTCCGCTGTTGTTTGAACGAGCTGACGACAAAGAGCAGACAAGTTTGAAAGAGCAGACGACAGTTAAAACGCATGAGCAATGGAGTGCGGGCAAGAAGCACCGCGTCCCGCGTCAACAAACCATTGGAATGTCACGTTGTCGGCGTCTGTGTGAGTCTGCATACTCTTTTTCGCGCTGGAATTGTCGATTCTACGTCCTCATATCAATGCCTTATCACTTTCATTGCCTGAGCGAAATTATCGAGGCTCGTTACGCCGCTAAACATTGCGCAAATAGTTTGATGTGCGGCTATTCATTCGCATGAACGCCGCAGAATGGACGCCAAAACAATGATGAGATTCTTCTAGCTATTTTCGGTCGCGACGTCGCCCGTGCTGCAAAAGTGTAGAAGGTAGCGGCGATGATCGACGTCTATACTGAAAATCGGAAGCGGGAACAGACCAAGCGTAACAAGTCGGTGGCGGGCCACTGGTGCCAATGATCAACATCTTGTATCTACGGTTTACACCGAGCCTACTTAAGTCTTTTAAGGCCTGCAATTACTTCTTATTGCAATCACCAGAGTCAAAGTCTGGTCTACGGGCCGATTTTGTGTGAACGAGCAGACGACAAAAAGCAGACACATCTGAAAGAGCAGACTAAAGTTGGAACGATCAGGCGGCCGTCTGAATTTGAAGACGCACTGAACCCGTGGGTGGTCCGGGCAAGTTAGCGGTTTTCTCTCGTTCATGTTGGAAAAAAACAATTACATCCGGCGACCACAAAGTTGTGCCCGCACAAGCAATCGTAGTTCGACAGCGTCTGGTCTGCCCTATTCACGGCTACTATCCACGTTCTCGGACGAACGGAGGGGCAGAAACACATGAAACCTGATCTTAAAACCTTTCCAGACTCTCTTGGTACAGCCCCCGTCGCAGCATTTTGACGAGAAGGCAGGTTTTATGTCTGGTTTCTTCCAAAAAAACACAGGAATGCATGTCTCGCACGGCGACTTCTATCCACCGCCCCAGACCGGAAGTGCGCCCGACCAAGCCCGACGCGCCACCACCGCGGCGTGAAGTAGGAGAGGATTCGTGTATAATGGAGAGGGAAAAGTAGAAATGGTAACAAATAATTTTACTACTTTTAAATGTAATGAGATTACTCTTGTGATGACTTCCTAATACATGTATTCAAATCATTACGAGATTATAAAACAAAATCGATTACATACATGTAATTTAATTACTTATAATGACTACCGCGTACAAGTCTGGTAAATAGTCATTAAATTGAAGAGATGGCCTGGTTGGTATACGACATATTTTAAAAGATGTATGCGCAGTAAAACAGGAACAAAAGAAGGACTGAAAACGAGGAGCTACTTCCAACTGAACGTTTATATAAAAAGAAAAACACAAACAAACAACAAGACTATTTGTAGGTCCTATCTAGTTGCTCGCTGAGAAATTCAGATCCCTCATATCGGACAGGTGAATTTGTAAAGGCCAAGGGATAGCCATAGGCATGTATGGCGCACCAAGACACGTCACAGTGACGCATCGACGGGTGACATGAGCGGCGTGGCTCGTATACCGCACACGGGAGACCGAGCTCTGCCCGAACAGTGGAGTCTGGCATGGAACGCAGCGGCAGCAAGACGGTTTCAAACGCTCCTTTTTAGTTTTTCTTTTTTTTTAATTTCGGCGATAAAGATTTGTTTGCTTTTAAACCTGCGAACGGTTTCAATCGCCACAAGTTTACACACTTGCCGTTTGAATCATACACCATTAGCATTGCGGGGGGACAGTAAGTGTATAAGTGCACCGTCTGTTCACCTATGGGATAAAAAAATGTAAATTTCAACGCGAGTGAGCAGGTAGGGTCTACAGAGAGACTTGTTTTGTAATGCACAGTATGTTCATGAGGTCGTATTTCATGAAAACTTGTAACGCTCGAAATAACTTATTCATTGCCCGTAGCAGACAATGCATAATAATTCAAAGCACGTAGCGGGAATAATTGGTCATAATAATTCATACATATATCATTACTAAAACCGAGAATCGACTTTAGAGGATTCCACCAAGGAGTTGAGCGGCAATCGAATCCCGTAGCATACGATCCGCAGTCCGACATTTGTTGCTCGACGCCACAAACAGGACACGAACGAGAGCGCGAGCAACTGGACGAAGTATGACCTGCCATCGCGACGGTCGCCTGCGGTAGCACGCGCGACTGTCCGCGGCGAGTGATACGTAGTGCGGCATACTTGGTCCAGCATACTGGAGTCCGCAGGCAACATTCGGTGCGCGCAGCTGGTTCTCGACAAGTCGTAGCTCCCCACGTGGACTCGTGACATCACGGGGTGAATTATAACTTATAATGTACGAAAGAATAGGGCAATGGGCGTACGACGTCGCAACTACAGACAGAAATCAATCGGATGAAGTGAAGGGCGCGATAAACATCGCTCCCCTCGCGATGAATTTCAGTTCACGAGGGGCTCCTGAAAAACTAAGAGTGCTATAGAAAGTCGAGGCCCTACACGCACCCACCAAGGAAGCAGAGAAGGCCCTGGAAAACGTCTCATTCAAAACATGCTCGTCAAACACTCTATACTCCCGAAGAAATGTCGCCTTGTCTCGATCATTCTGATGAATCCGGAAATCACAGGTGTGCATCGTGTGTGCAGCGAGAAAGCACCGTAAGCTCCCCGCAACCCGAGCATAGCAAATCATAACGCACGCATAATACATGCACGTAACATTCTGTGTTCCCCGGCTTTATGAATACGATCGAGGCAGGTCGAAAGGTTTTCCACTAAACATTCAGTTGATGGTATCGCTTTGTGTTTTCCCTCTTCGTTTGTCCCTGTTTTACGGCGCATATTGTTTAAAGAGCCAATAGTCAATGGTTTTACTTGGGAAAGGTTTTGTCTTGTTTAAGGGACCGAATAGTAAAGTAAGCTAAGTCAGGTGATGTTAGTAAATGTCTTCTGGGAGAGGACATACCGTGAACGAGGCATGAAAAGGGAATTTCGCCTACCGGTTCATCCACGATGTAAGCGAGAAAGTACACCAAGAAATATACGACAGGACACTCTAGGTTTGTGCGGTTAACCACTGGTATGTCTGTGGCAGGATTATAAATAGATGTTCATTCGTGCCCATTCGTGTTATATTATGTTTAGAGACTGTCACTTTAGAGATACTACATTTTTCGTTTTGTGCTACTCGTGTACTGAGTAATGAGGCGGTAAATGGGTAGCAGTTACTATATACTCATATGAACAATGCAATCCTGCTCACAAACTGTATGATACTGCACAAAACAAACTGTATCATGTACCGGCATCCCAATGTGCATCAATGCAATTTCATGACTTGTAATCTATTAAGTTCAATGCGCCGTGTATCCTATTGAGCAAACCAAATGTGTGTGCAAAGGAGTAGCTTCTTAGTGAACACTTTTGAGGATATTTCGGCCGCTGTGGACCAGGCACGGTTTTCCTTTATATTTAAATTTGCTCAGTTAAAACAAAAAACAGTCAGTAGTTGTGACAAGTACTACTACTACTACTAACTACAACAACTACCACTACTATCACTAATAATAATAGTAGTAGTAATAATAATAATACAAGATGCGTGTACGGCTTTACAGGTTTAACTGGATTTTATAGGCTCATTACTATTTTCAAAAGACCCGCATGTTCTAAATCTTACAAGTAAACTAAACAGGATATCAAAATACAAAGTAGACAAATTATATACTTATTACAACTGACTTGGTACATGTACTATGCAGAAATTTGCGCAGTTCCAGCCCTTTTAGGCACGGCTAACAAAACAGAAAATAGAGATGTACTAGTGCCATCATAATTCGCTTCGAGATAGCTCAACTGTTACGTTGTAATGCTCACGAAGTATAGCCAAGCTTAACTTAAAGAAACCCAGTGCTTACTGTTGGGCGAGTTAATGGTGAATCTCTGGAAACATGGTCGCGCTTATGGGCACGGACAAGAGGGAAGAACATTACAACACAATGCGGACAAGAGGGAAAACAAGACAACAACAAACCCGACGTTCTTCAAAATGTTTGGTATTGTTGGGCTTCCCAAGAACATCTCCCATTTGCGAGCAACGCCTACTTTTGAAATTAACTTATGCGTAATGGCCCCACCTTCTTTGTCTGAGACACTGATGTATTATCGAGAGACATCTGTCAAACTTCAAAAAATTTGCGCTGAGCTTTTTTTTTTTTGCATATGCGCATTTCCTTAATCATTGATGAATATCTTTGTGTGGGAAATGACTTTTGAGGAATTCAGTGGTTATAGTCTCTTCAAGACCTCTTGAGGTTAATGTGTTCTTTTCACAAATTGGAAACATTACGTCTGGCAACCAAGGGCCGCCAAGGGTTGGAGAACTAAGCACGTGCAAAAGCACAAAGAAAGAACAAGCAAGCAAGGTGTAGTTCGGATTCACGAGATTTCATCAAGATGCGTTAGGCCGGTTAATACGTGAAACATATTGTTTAATCCTCAACGTTAACGGATTATCGTAATCGCGACAAACAAAAAAATAATCGATTGGAACTTTGTATTCTCGGTCAAAACTTATTGTATACGCGTTATTTGAGATGTACAATTTACACCGCGATTCTTGAAATTCCATCAATGCACAAAATGTTTGCAATGAACACAACAGCAAAATCAGGTGAATAAGCTTACACGATGCTACTTCCTCAACCGCCGGGCTAAAAATGCAGTGTTTTATACTGCAAAACTTTTCTTTTTAGGTATGTCGGTGGGTTGGCGGTTAGAGCTTCGTTTTTCCGCTGATTTTACATTGATTTTAAGTAGCAGAGTCAGGCGGTTCTCTTTGTTAACAGGGGTTATAAGTTAACCGACCATCCATGTTGCCTTTCAAGACGATTGCGCAAGACTCGCAGAGTCCATCACAGCTGGGCTTTTCCTCATCCCTGCATTCAGCGCCAAAACAGCCGAATCGCAGCTGCAGATGGGCAGAGACAGTCAAAGAACGGAACTGACCCGCTAGCTTCGCCACAAGTTCATGGCAGCTCGTACTCTCCAAAACTCATCACCGTCGCCGCTCTGCCAAAGACAGAAGAGAGGAGAAGAGAGAGTGCCCAAAATTTTACTCCCTCCCTCTCTTCCTTTCCTCCACCCTCCGACTCTAGAGACGGCCAACCGCCATCAGGACCACCACATTATATCGCGTTCACCCCTAAGCTGACAGTGCGGTGGGAGTTACTCGCTTCGCCGGACCAATCATCCGCCACTTTTCATCGTGCACCTGACCCCACTCTCTGCCCGCGGGAGTGAACAGAAGCGTCATCACGCGGCGAAAGAGCGACGTATGACTGTTCCCACGAGCACGTAGATTCCACTGCACTGTCAGCTCAGGGATGAGTATATAGTAGCCTCTTCAACACCGAGCCCCTCTCAGACAGGACGACGCTGACGCACACGAACCCGACAGTCCCTCCCCACGTCCCGGGGCACCCTTGAAATGTCGATTGTTCTCGAGAGGAAATTTGAGCCCCTCTGTCGACTCCCCGCAAACCGCGCAAAAAATATATCAAACTCAATCGAAGAGAGATGTCCAGATGGGGAAGGGAGAGGACGACTGAATACGAACCGTTGGCGTCCAATTAAACTCGGGTAATTACGAAGTCTCCACTGAGAGAACACTCTCGAAAGACCGACGATCTCGTCCTTTCTTCTCTCTCTCTCTTTCTCTACCCGCCTCTACTTTCAGCAGCATCGCTCTCTTTTCATGGCGCAGGCGCCACGTTTGCCGACATAGAGCGAATATTTCCCGCTATACGCCTGGTTCGGTAATGCCAGTAGGTCACACTCACGGATGTGTTCACGATCGACTGGAACCACGCTTTATTCGACGTTCTCTGGCAACGGAAGCCGAATTTATACACCGCTTTACCTTACGATGGATTTCGGTGAATACTTGGAGCCATCGGATCCAATCCAATGCCTCGCGAGTGTCACATGATCTTAATGTGACATCACTTCACTTCGCTTGCACGGCGACGCGCAGTACGAGTCGTCAAGTGATACGTTTCCATCGTTGGATCGGCTGGGATTGCTCGTAACGTCCGCTGCTGTTTGTCCTAAGGTGAAACGGAGTATGAATGGGCTGCTCGCGGCAATTGCGTGTCCCCTAACGTGCCTAGGAAGGTTCCAGTAGCGGAGACACACCTTCCAGTGAACCAAAGACACGTGACGTGTCAGGCTGCGCTCGCAATGCTAATACGTCCTACAAAAAAAAAAAAAGTCTGTAGACTCTAGGGAGGTTTGGGGAACCGTTTTTGCACATCCGATACAGTAAGATGGGCCCCTCCGGTGCGAACTGCGCATGCGCTACAGCATAAGACTCGCGCATGTGCAGTGCGTAGAAAACGGTTCCCTAAACCTCCCTACTGTCTGATTCATGTTTCTTCCTTGTGTGACGGTGCAGTTGCGCTGGTCGCACAACCACCGTCTGCAGAGATGTTCTAAGCATAGGTATGTCAAGCATGCTTGGGACATGCTTGGGCCGTGTCTGCACATGATTATGTCCTCATTTCTGCTGCGAACACCGAGTCTTCCGCCGGACGCCTGGTCACACCTAGCTCCGGTGGTTGAGAAAGGCGAGGGTATGTGCACTTTGCAGCGATCTTGGTATCTCCTCGTGGGTTTAGGGCAGACTACTCTCAGGGACCATCGCAACAGGTTGCCTTTGGGAAAAAACTGATAAACCCCAACGTATCAGCATTCTTAAAAAAAAAAAAACGTTTCTGAGTTTACGTTTTTGCAGACACGGATAAAGCCATTAACTCGGAACAATAGGAGCAGATTAGCGAATGGTGAAGCTGATAATAGGTTAACATTAGTTTCACTTGCGCAGAGACAATGCGCAAGTGAAACGACACGCTCACTGTTCCAGCGCACATCGAGTTTCTTTTTGTCTAATCGTATTCTAAGCTTCGAGATTCACTGAGATCGTTTTGTTGTTTGCTGAGACTCACTATTTCAGTTTTCTACAGAAAACCTAAATATTTAGAGTACGGATCTCCGAAATCGGAGGTTTACAACGTGACCTCGATCCTCAGACACAACACCTCGCAATGCAAAGTAAAAGTCGAACACGTAACCATCCGTAAAACGTTCTACGCAGAAAGCTCCATGATTCGCGTGAAAGCCTTTTTTTCTTCTCTCCATGTCGGTCTTGACATTCATATTAAATATAGCGCAAAAAAAGACGGGACAAAAAAACGAAGAAGCCCACAGGACAAGCGCTAGCGACAAGCGTTTTGAGTTGGCCAGAAAATCAGAATACCTAGTCAGCATAGCCGATTCAAAAACGACCCTCACGTGACAACGCAAAACGGAGGTGGGTACAAAATGTCCGGATGACTTCGGCGCGACCCAATCAACACATTAGCGAGTTTTCGTAGATGGTTTTGGCATCACGCCACGCTAGGACACCCGGAATTCTACAGTCAGGGTCATCGGCGCGCAGGCGCAGTAGCGGCTTCTTCATTGCGGAGGGCTTAGCGGAGGGGGACACGCAGTCTACCGAAACTCCCTATTATAGATATCGACTGCATCAAAATGGTACCGGCACGATCTTTCCAATTTTACGCCATTAGGGAGTTTTCGTAAATGGTTTTCGCCGTCCCGCAACGCTCTCCGCAACCCGATACGATACCGGGAACTCTAAAGTCAAGGCCATCGGCTCGCAGGCGCAGCTTCCTCGTTGCGGAGGGCTTAGCGAAGTGGGAAACGCGGTCTATGAAAACTCCCTGATATCGGCACAATACCCTGTGCTGCCTGGAAAGCTTCACTTTGAAACAAAAGTGAGCTAAGTTGATAGACAAATGAATATAAATGAACCATTTTTGATCGGACGGCGGCTTGAGCCAGTTAACGACAGCCATTGGTTGACCGACTGCTCCACCTATAATCGTTGTAAATTACGAATATCAAAGTCGAGGTTCCCGAAGTGCTCCACATTCATCACCCATTGACTGCACTCTACATCGTGTCCGAAAGGTCTGATTGAACAACAGCGTTCAACGGAACTGTACCAAGCGTACGTCTGCATTGAACCAGCCAGAAGAGCACTGGCTGTTGTCTCTATTCCATCAACGCGCGGTCGCTGCGCGAGCGTCTCCACGACCCCGATACACCCTCCGGTCTTTCAAACAAGTTAAGAAAAGTAAAAAATATATATATATAACTATCGGAGGATGCTATAGACTTGAAACAAACACACACCCTCGTGTATACATACAATAGATAGAAAAGTAAAAAAAAAATGACGTGGTTGCTGTTCCCAAGCTTCATCATAAGTTAGTCGATGAGGCGAGCGTCTGTTTCTAGCCGACCCTCGAAGTGTTGAAGTTTTAGCCCTTTGAACTGCACTTGGCTCCGTTGATGACCCTGAAGCTGGCTGATCTGGGTTAGAGTCACTTGGCATAGGTTTCGATATATCTTGCGAACTTGGGGTTGGTGCGATGGGGTGGCGTCATCATCCAGGGTGCCGAAGGTCTCGGGCCTTTTTAACAAATGGCGGCGGTTCCCCCTGGAAGTATTCGCGACTCCAGCGAACTATAGGGGCGCGCTGGTCAGGCGAAATGGCGGACGAAAGGAGGTCGTTTTCGTCGTTCAACACGCAGACCACCATAAATGTCTTGCACTGCAGCGTAAAATCGGTGTTACATATGAAAGCAAAGCGATTTTTCGACGGTAGAAACCTTCTTCTAGTCAGTGCGTAGGAATGACACGGCGGAAGCATAAAAATAATTACTGGGAACGATGTTTGTTTCTATGCTGCCTATGCGAGAACCAAGCAGCGATAGCAGACGACAGAGTCGAAACGACCTCCTCTCTGAGCTTCTCGGCGTTGCCGCTACGCGGCGTCGATTTCGCTGGAGTCGCGAATAGGTGTCTTCTGTCCGTACGCTGTAGCAGGGTGTCCCGCAACACTTATTGACTCGCCTTTTCAATGGAGCCACACTTACCCCGGACCACATCACCGTCCTTGAGATCCCACAGCGTCGCTCTAGCATCTCGTTCTGCTTCTTCTTTATCACGGGGCCACCTGGACGATATGAAAAATTTATGACACATTACTAGTCCCAATTATGTTGCATACGTGAAAAGTTTTAGCATCACAAACGTTTAGTGGTATTTGAAGTTTCCAGACGCAAGACACCTATATTCACGGCGCTCATCATCAAATAGTTTAATGAGTTCCATGTATACACTTGATAGTTCCTACTACAGCTAATCGGGCTGATAAACCTGGCGATCTTCCAGAGTCTTCCATGCTCGCGAGCCCCTCTCCCTCAGTGCGCACAGGTGGTCGAGCTCCTCCTCGCCTACCCCTCAGGTCACATGACCTCCCTTTTAACCTGTCAGGATCGAGCACCTCACTCATTCTCTCCCATCCGTTAACCAATCAGCGTCGAGCTTCGCGCCCACGCTTTCATCTGGGCTTCACGAAATGGCAAACACCCAACCAAAGAATGTTTTACGTGAAAATCTGGGAGTTGTGTTCGCAGCTTTTCTCACGCAGGAATTCCCTAGAGACTGCGGGCCCACCTAGCCATCTAGTAAAGACAGCGATTCGTAATTCAAAAAGATCCAGGTAAAAAAACATTCCCCGCGTCGTCGCATCTTTTCAAAAGTCCGCTTTGCAATAAGCCTTTTTCAAAAATCCATCAAACAACATTGGCGATTGCCATTGCTTGGCCACGAAGCGTGCGATTAATCCGAATCCTCGTCGAACACTGACGCCGGCATCACGTCCAACACATGCTCAGGGTATGTGAACAAGCAATGGCGGACAGGCGTTGGCGCAAAATTTTGAAAATAGACTATTTGCATTTTGCACACCTTTTTCGGCAAGACCGTTGAACTGGCGGAAGTGTGGGCTTGATGTCAGGTGATGAAAGATATAAACTTTTTAAAAATACTTAAACTCGTAGGATGGAAATTGGGGATCATTATCAGTGCAAACTCTTACCGGTATACTATGTCTTGTGAGCCAGAATGATAATGCCCAGATGACTGTTTGAGAAGTGTATTGGAGCCTCTCAACTTCTGGGTAGCTTGAGTAAGCATCGAACGCCACTAAGTAAGAGTTTCCCCCGAAGGTAAACAAGTCAACTCCTCCCCAAAATACCACGGACTTCGGTCATTATTAGGGGCTCAGGAGGCTTCTGATAAGCGAACGCCCCGCCGCAAAGGAGCCAATATCTCGTCGTGTTGAGCTAGAGCATTAGTTGGCGTGCTTTTCCTTTGCATTTGCTGATGCCCAAGTGCCTATGATGAATCTGAGCTACCTTCCGAAGGAATTGGGGAATCACCGTTTTCTTTAAAATTATTCTGTTGACTACTGCCAATTCAGGATCGAGTGATCTAAAATTACTCTGCAGTGAGATCTCATTTTGCAGACAGTATAACACACGTTGTAACTCCGGATTATTTTCTGTTTCGGTTCTGAGCCGGTCTTGCCGAGCTTCACTCACAAGTACGGCCAGTACCTCCACAGCGTGAACTTCAACATCTTCGGAGTATCAGTTGTCTCGAGAACCTGATGGCACTGCTCTTGACAAAGCGACAGCCAACACGATCTTTTTCCAGGTAGAATCTGAAGAGTAAAGTCATACTGCATCAGTCTGAACAGAAAAGCTGCAGCCGTGGTGGTACATCACCCAGACATTTTTGCAACAGAGCAACCAAAGGGCTGGGATCGGTTTCTAAGATGATGTGTGTTCCGTTTGTCTGGTGATGGAATCTCGAATTCAAATACGAGTCAGAGAGCCTCGTTAGCAATTTGAAACCAGCGAGATTTCTCTGTCCAACAACGACCTTGAAGCATAGGGAACAGGACGCCACAATATACATCGTGCAGCTGCAGTAATGCTTCTCCGATTTGGTCTTCTGAACGATCAGCTAAAACTTTGGCGGTAGAGGCAAAGAAATTTCAGGGACTGGATTGCTGGTAC
>JAZHYW010014377.1:0-17794 GCA_037355805.1 Ixodes ricinus | reverse complement strand
AGGGAGGATAGCCGAAAAGAAAACACGATTTGTTGTATGACCGGTCACTAGAACCACGAGAAAAACGGGCAAGGCATGTACAAATATACGGAAGACAAAGATCAAGTAAGACAACGCCGAGTAGGCTCTCCGTCGCCTGGTGTTTTTCTTCTTTTCCGGGCAGTAGAAAGCTCTTCGTGTTTATTTGTTTTTGTCTTTCACGCCGTTTCACCCATTCCAGCTTCTTCGACGTCTCCCGCCACCTGCGCAGACATCAAACGCGGGTCCGAGCCCCTCGATTCGCGGGTTCACAACTCGCGTAACAGACGATGTAGCCTCGCGCGAGGGGGTCGAATTCTCTTTGTCTTTGATGTGCGCTACTGTATTCAAGCAAGCTTTTGAGGCACGGCTGAAAAGCCCCCGCCCCGAGGCTAAGAGCATCGTCTTTGAGGGTACGGACGATACTCCTCTTGGTTTACATGTCTGGGCATGGTGGTCGAGCCCACTCCTTACTTTACAGTCAATTGTCAACATAGTAGGGGGGAGGGGTTAGCGCCATATAAGAAGTGCTGGCCGCGGAGAGAGAGAGAGAGAGAGAGAGAACACGCGTAAAAGTGGTGTGATCCTCTATTGTTTTGTGAGACCGATGGCCACCGCTTCTCTCGCTCTCTATGCTCTCCTCTCCCCTGGCCTCCATGAATATTGGTATGAAAGTGAGAACCGATGAACGATCGATCACCCGTAACCGTCACTTTTTCTCTGACTGGTCGAGTTTTCGGTCATGGAGTGTCCGTCGTCTCCATGGCCATCTCTTAATTAGATGTTCAAAATTCAGGACACTGCGGTCCCACGGCAGCCATCTTGAACAAGGCGTTAGTTCAACCAATAGATGGCGACACGCACCCGTGGGGTGGCCGAAACATTGGTTCACGGTGGGATGGCTCGAGCACCATCACGTTCCCCTCGTGGCCATGCTCGCGCCGCTGCCAGCTGTGCTCAGCTGGCTCAATGGCGTGGCTCCAGCAAACGCATGTATGCGAGAATGTCAGGCTTTGTATAAATTGTTCTCTGATATAGGGAGATGCGGTTCGGCGGTTGTCACGGGCTTTCGCAATAAATCTTACCAAGAAGGAATCAATTGTTGATTGACGTGTCAATATTCTTTCAATGAAAACTTCTTCTGCAGGAATGCACGCTCAGTAGACTCAATCTTCCAAGACCCCAGTGGAAGCGGACGTCAAGTAAACTGCTTCGCGATTTGCGGTACTTACCTCACCATTATAATGACGTCCGAAAAGTGACATAACGAAATATTGTGTTTCACGGGATCCGGAAGATTTTGTAAAGGTTGTTACATTATAGTTCCCAGAAAACAAACGCCGTTGCAATATTTTCGGAAGTACCGACACATATAATGTTGTAAGTACAGCTTAGGAGGAGTATGATGAAAACCATCAGAATAAATAGGAAGACGTTTATTTGCAATGAAGACGCTATGAATGAACGGCGTTTAGCGACAGCAAGTTATGAGCGTATGGGAATTTATAAGTTCACGTGATTGCTAACTATGGATATGCGGACAATGACGACCTGTTTTGTCGGGAGATGGAGTAGCGGTGATGACCTGATATCGGACGACTCGTGGCAGACGAACAAGCAAGTTTCTTCTCAGCGAATGGTAAGCGTCCAGTGTCAAGCACAGCACGTGGCTACCGACGTTGTCGACGTTTTGAACACTTACCGCTTTCGACAAAAGTGCTGGCACCTGGGCTAACTTTGTGGAAAGAGTCGAAGGCTTCCTCGAGTCCAGCGTCATCATGAACTGTAACTGAAAACGATCCACTATTCAGTCTGTGGGTGGCGAAACGTATCCGCATCTGCGGAGTCATGGTCGATGCGTACTCTAAGTGGTTGGAAGTTTACACGATGCCTGCCACGATCCGTACAAACCGCGTCATTGACGTTCTACGCTCTCTTTTACCTACTTCTGCCCTACCGAAAATACCTTTCTCTGATAACGCGCCAAATCTTGCTTCAAATAAAATAAACAAATCCCCCCCCCCCAGAAAAAAAAAAAACGGCATCAGGCATTACATTAGTGCACCATACCATCCTGCAACTAACGGGCAAGCAGAACAGATGGTGTGCGAAACGAAGAAAGCGCTCTTGAAGCTTACGGAAGAAGCAGTTCAGTGAAGAATCGCCAGGTTCTTGTTCCAGCAGCACGCGACGGTCTCATCTTACACGGTAAAAACACCCGCCGAAGCAATGTTCGGCGGACGAAGAGCCACACCCCTCGATCTCATGATACGGCCATGAACGAAGATCGAGAGATTCCCAGATCGGGAGTAATGGCAGTTTATTCGGTCGGACAACTCGTCTACGTGAGGAATTTCAGCGGAAGTCGGGCCTTCCATGTAAAACTTGAGTAGAAAAGGCTCTCATGGTAGACAAGAAGGTGTCATCCCTCTGAATACGTTGGATATCAATGCCCTTGAGTGTAAATATAACGAAATCACAAAACTCTCTTTGTGTATTGTGTAACTGCCCTTGTATTTGGTAGTAGAGGCTGTGGTGGTGATTTGGACCTTTCACACCAGGCTCCTTTTTCTTATTTTTCGCCTCATACTCCTTTGCGGTTTCAGTAGGCTTCAAGAATCTTTTGGAACGGGGACACTTTACGTCAACGAGGCCATTTGTTCCAAGTAGTCAATCAGGGAATGCTGCTAGAAATCCGTCCTTCATATTAACAAATAAGCCGCACTTCTGCATATTGCAGTTTTCCTGTTCCACGTACAGTTGTAAAGCAGCATCCTCATTGATTCTACCATATTCTGTTGCGGGTGAAGAAAGGTCTTTGGGTACACGATACTTGAAACAAGTCTGGCACTGTACGTTGTGGTTCGACACCCACTAATATCGTCGTCCTTATAGAGCCTCATCATTTAATCATTACCTCGTCACCTCAAATTGCTCTTCATCAACAGTAAGTACAATAGGCTACCGCCATATTACAATCCAAGAATTGAAAAATTGAGTCGTTCAATCCTTCAATATGTTTTATTATTTATATAATGTTATTACGTTACATTACCTCGAGACGATCGACGTCCATCGTCGATCTTCAAATACTTATATAAGGGGGGGGGGGGGGGGGGGCGATCGGTGGCCGAGTGCATGTTTAGCGCACACCAGCTCGGAGCACGTGGAGCGAAAGCTCGCGCTGCAGAACCCACCCCGCCCCTGCCCGTTTCGATCTGGAAGAGCATCATACCGGCGTGCGGTCGTGTATCGCTACTGCGTGGTGCACGTTAAAGACCCCAGGTTTGCGGTTGTACCGCACTGGCTAAATTGCTCATCTACACCTGAGACACCAGACGCCCACTAAGGCAGACTAACTTCCGGCTGTATAAACATACACACAACAATTTGCAATTAGACGCACAATCACAAAGAACACAGCGTGCCGCCTCTTTTCTTTGGACCGTCTTTTTTTAACCAGCGCAACCTCGCGCGTTCTTCTTTGAGACGGTTAGAACTAACGTTGATTAAGAACAGTCGCACATAAAACCCGCGTTTCTCCTACCCGGCCGCTTCCTCCTCTCATTATGTGTAGGTGGTTAAAACTAAATAAGCTATAATAATGGTGTATTATTCATATTTAGTTTCAGTTTCAGTCAGGGGAAAGGAGGTTCGCGGGAAGTAGGGCCAATAAATGAGCTGCGCTTAGAGTATCGGCACTCTCTTCCCCGACAGTGTTGTGGGCGCCGCCATTTTGGTGCTTGTGCAGAGCAGGCGCAACTGGCGATCGTCACGATTCAAAATTGCGACTTCCTCAGCATTAGATCCGGTGTTAGGAAGCTCGTGTAATATTGCTTTGCTTTGTCGCAAACTGTTTAAAGTGGAGGACGGAAAAGCGTTTCTTGTGATTTCAGATACAGCTTCAAATAACTGGCAACCATGATTTTAAGCCACAATATGGCCAAGTGTCGCTAGTCTGAAGCGTAGCTTATTTAATGACACTATTCATGCCCTTGTTCAAGAAGCTTGTAATACCTGGAGGGGCCATGACGTGAGCCCCGTGGATTCCGCAAGCCACTACCTTTTGACACCTGCCTCTTCCTCATTGTTCCCGCTAGTGCCAGTAAATTAGCTACGCTTCAGAGTAACGACACTTGGCCATATTGTGGCTTACAAATCATGGTTGCCAGTTATCTGAAGCTTTATCTAAAATCACAGGAAACGCTTTTCCGTCCTCCACGAATGTTTAAACAACCCGCGACAGAGCATAGCAATATTGCATCAGCTTCCTAGCACCGCATCTAATGCAGAGGAAGTCGCACTTTTGGATCATGACGATCGGCAGTTGCGTTTGCTCTGCACAAGACCCAAAATGGCGGCGCAATCGTCAGCGCAGTCAATGCGACGGAGTTGGAGCGGCCAACGTTGAACTACTACGTCAGAGGCATGGCTACGTCATTCTCACGTTTTGTTTGTTTTTACTTCTCAGAGCGAAATTGAACGATGACGTCATGAGTTTCTCCTCCCGGTGTTGGCTCTACGGCGTCCACGTGATCACCGTAACGCGGATGCGCTACATAAACATGAGGAAGATACACAAAGAGGGGGACGGACAACGTTTGCGCTGCCCTGCGCGCTTATCGCATGTCCGGTTTCTCCGCTCGCCCCTCTCCTCTTTCTGTGCTCTCCCCTTCCCCCTCTCCCCCGGGCCATCACCGTCCACGCCATGCGAAGCGACCTGCCAGCGTCGCGTGTCCTGTACCTCGCCCCCACGAGAGTCATAAGACCACGTGGTTCGGCGTGACGTGGCCATGACTTTAATGACACGAGACCAATGTTGCCTGACGCAACCGAAGTTTCGGTTTCGGTATCAGCTGATGTTTAAATTAAGATTACACAAATAATATTCTACATTTCGCGAATCCGAAGACGTAGAGCTGTTTAGTAGTGCTTTCTGAAATGGAATCACATGTGAGCCTAAATTTTTCGGAATTGAGCGGAGTTGCCCTTTAAGCGCAGCTCATTTAGTGACTCTAGGCATGAAGTGAACCCGGGTGTATTCTTTCTAGAGGCCTCTATACGCTCTGCTTATGCTTGAGTGGTGACATCTCAGCCATTTTTACGCCCAATCGTTTTTTTATGCATTTCGAAGTACGCGCAATCCGGTGTCGATCAGCTCGGGCGCGTCGCTTTGGCTAATGCGAGACGCCATTTTACGCCCAAGTCACGCACCGAGTGGCGCGAGTGGGCGTACACGTCGCTTCGAGCATTCGGTCCAGACAATGCGATGTCTTCACCCCGAAGCAGACAGAGCATGCAGGCGCCCTCAGTCGTTCCCTGCCACGTCTTTACGCGCGCTCGTGCAATGCAAGCACTGTTCGAGTAACGACACGCTCTAGCATCGGCTGCGACAGGACCGCAGGCCGAAGCGAGGCATAGCGCACACCAGCTCGGAGCACGTGGAGCGAAAGCTCGCGCTGCAGAACCCAGGGATCCTGGGTTCAATCCCCGCCCCTGCCCGTTTCGATCTGGATGAGCATCGTACCGGCGTGCGGTCGTGTATCACTACTGCGTGACGCACGTTAAAGACCCCAGGCTAGCAGTCGTACTGCACTGGCTAAATTGCTTATCTACAGTGGGTAACAATGTCGCCATGTTCTGGCAGACTAAGCTCCTGCTGTATAAACAACTAACGACTAATTTGTTTTTGTTTTTTATCACGCTACGCTTGTGTAATTATTTGTCTTAGATTTATTAACCAGACCTAGTGATTAAACCGTTCAATTATCGATAGAAAATCTTCAAATATATTTTCTAGATGTGAAGGTAAAACGACACGGAGATTGATGATGATACAGACGCCAACGCCGCCCTCGAAAATTTTTTGAACTTAGAAATCAGCAGTTTTGTCTGCCATCCGCCAGGTAGCGCAACAAAACACCCAAACAGTTTTTAATTGTTTTTAAGATTAGCTAAGCTCTACAACTATCAAGAAACCAGAGCAAGATCATTGGGAAAATCTAATACATCGCAATGTATATCTATTCCATACAATAAATGTTATTAGATGCCAATAAATCTGTTTGATGTCCAAAAAAGATGTGCGTCAAAAACAGGTAAGTTTGAAGGGCTCCCGGAGCGTTATGACTAGGGGTGTCGCGAACCGGCCGAGGTTCGAGTTCGACCAGGTTCGACTTTTTCGACATTTAAGTGGAATGTTCGACGAACCTTGTAATGAGGTTCGACTCGTATGCGCATGCGCGACAGGCTGGCCAGTTGGCTTCGGATTGGATGGTGATGGCTAAGGAATGAATAAGAGGCAGCACTGATTGGTTATTTCAGTTAATACAGTACAAAAACATTCAGTTATTAACTTTTTCAGTGATTAGAATTAGTTTCTTTTAATTGCAATTGTCCATTAAATTAAAATAACCCTTTGCTTAAAAAAATTCTCCAAACCTAGACATCCTTGTATCAAGGTCTGGCCACACTGTCCACAAAGTCGAACCTGTCGAATCTGGTTAAAAGGTCGAAGGTTCGTCGAACCGGTTCGAACAAGTCGAACCCCGAAAGTTCGACCGAAAAATCTGGTTCGACAAAAGTTCGCGACACCCCTAGTTATGACTTTGAAAATAAAAAAAGCCACCGTCCACCTCTTGGGCAACTATTGCAGTTCTAAATGTTATAAAAGATTTTACCATAGTTTAATTATTTACTCAGCGGCATTTGAATTACCATGACTCGAAGCACAAAAAAGTGCTACGTTTGATATAGAATATCTAAACAAAAAAATTTTACACAACATTAAATTTTTTTTGCATATTACCAATTATAAGCACTACATCTGTAGCTAATTTCATTGCCCTAGCGTTTGTCATTAAAAACATATTTGTGCTGAAAAATGACAATTTTAGGGCAATATTTGGAGAGCTGAAAAAAACAAAGTAGTGCAAATACCAAAAACGTATATCGTTACATTCTGCTCCGACATCATCTTAACAAAACTGCTCCATTGGAACCGTGTCATCTTTAATGATCGTTCATAAAACATGAAGCAGCGGAGCAAGTGAGGGTCCGCGCCATCATATTCGCAACGCTACAAATGCGCATGAACAGTATAAACCAATACATACATAATATTTATTTATTTATTTATTTATTTATTTATTTATTTATTGAAATACCTTAAAGGTCCTTCTGGGAAGGATATTACATAAGGGGGGATAAGTACATCATATATGAAACACACAAAAAATAATAAAATAAAAACATGCACAGCAGTGCAAACATACAAGAAATCGGATATGAAACAACAAAATCTTGCACAGCAGTGCAGACATACAAGAAATCGTAAATCATTCAATGCCTAAATGGCTGCTGATAAGAGAACGAAAACTATCAGGGTTAATCTCGGTGACGATGCGCTCTGTTAGATCATTCCACCGCACTGCTGTTTTGGGAAAGAAGGAATACAAAAAAGAAGTGCGGCAGGTGAAACGGTCAATCTTGCATGAGTGATTAAGACGAGGTGAAATGAAATGCGACTGTGTTAGCGTGCCTTGACTGAGAGAAGGTGCATAGTAAATACGATGAAAAAGGCATAAGCAAGAAAGCTTGCGTCTTAAGGCCAGTTCTGGAAGGTCGGCTTTTTGTTTTAATAAGGTGACGCTGGAATGCCGAGAATACTCAGAAAAAATAAAGCGCGCGACACGGTTTTGAAAGGCTTCTATTTCAGTGATCAAATATGCTTGGTGAGGATCCCAGATGCTCGATGCGTACTCAAGTTTCGGCCGAATCAATGAAAGGTATGCAGCACAACGAAGTGTATGTTTTAGGTAGCCCAAAGAACGATTGCGCGATGATAACAACGACCGAATATGTACCTTCCAGGAGAGATGCGAGTCGACGTGAACACCTAAGTATTTATAAGAGGAAACAGACTCAACAACGTTAGAATCAATAAAATAGTTATGAGAAAAAAGGTATCTTTCCTAACAAATGAGATGAGCTTGCATTTAGAAGGATTAAGCTTCATGAGCCAGGTCGAGCACCACAACGATAGGTTAGTGAGGTCATGTTGTAGTTGCATGCTATCTTCTTCGTTAGAAATTTGTCTGTATACAACGCAGTCGTCTGCAAAAATACGGATGCGGCAGGAAATACATGAAGGTAAGTCATTAATATATATTAAGAAAAGCAAGGGTCCAAGGACGGAGCCTTGAGGTACACCCGAAGAGACAGGAATAGATGTTGAACTATGAGAGTTCACGACCGTGTACTGACTTCTGTCAGAAAGCCAGTCTTTGATCCACAGAATGATGTTACTATCTAATTTTAGACGGGTAAGTTTTTGCAACAGACGCTTATGTGGGACCCGGTCGAACGCTTTGGCGAAATCAAGAAATATAACATCAATTTGGGAACCGAAGTCAACAGAAAGATGAATATCATGATTGAACCCTGCGAGTTGGGTCTCGCAGGAATGACCCTTCCGGAACCCATGCTGGTAATTGAAAATTAATTGATTTTCCTCTAATAAGCGAATAATATTCGAACGTAATATATGTTCAAAAATTTTTGAGGATATGCTTGTAATGGATATGGGCCGATAGTTTAAGGGAGAGCTGCGTTCACCTGATTTAAATAACGGGATAATTTTACCGACCTTCCAGTCACCAGGAACTGAGTGAGAAAGCAAAGATTGTGAAAAAATTGCGGACCATATGACACTGGAAATTGTTTTAGTATTCATTAAAACCTTCGAATTAATTTCGTCTTCACCACTCGAAGAAGAAACTTTCAAGTTATCAATTAGTTTTACAACACCAGATGAATTAATTGTTATACTTTCCATTTGATCATGTTCAAAAAACGTGTCCAAAACAGGCAGGGCAGTATTCTCACATGAAAATACTTCTGAAAAAGCAGAATTCAAAACACGAGCACTTTCGAGGTCTGATAGTGAATTTCCTGATACATCAATAAGATTTAATGTATCAGCCGATTTAGGGTTTATTACTGTCCAAACTTTTTTGGGGTTTGTACGCAACATATTGGGGAGAGTGATTTGGTAGTAAGAATTTCTAGTTATAGCAACTTTTTGTTTATATTCTCTTTCGCACTCATGGTATGCATGCCAGTCGGAGGGACTGTCACGGTTCCTGGCACGCCTGAATAGACGTTTTTTTCTTATTCCCTAGGCGCCTCAGGCCTGCATCATACCACGGAGAGACATTTGACGTCTTAATGAAAATAACAGGAATATGCTTATCAATCAGACATTTCATTTTATTCTTATATAGCTCCCAGTTTTGCTCAACTGTGCGGCTTTCAAAGTTATGCAAGAAAACCTCTTCATAAAAAAGTGCTAGTTCGCTGTTTATTGCATCGTAGTTAGCCCGGCCATAACTTCTAATAGGTTTACGAATGGTTTCCTTTCTCGTTACTGGCAGAATGATTTGCGCAAACAGGACGTTGTGATCAGATAACCCTGGAAGGGTTGTGATTGGATGAAACAAGTCGGGCTGTGTAGTCAAGATGAGGTCAAGAATATTTGAGGTCGAAGTAGTGGAGCGCGTTGGTATTGTTACAAGCTGCGAGAGGTTGAAGTCAAGGCAAGCCTCGATGAAACTTTCACACTCAGCAATGTTACCCTGACAAGATGGATGACTTTGAGACCAATCTATAGAAGGATAATTAAAATCGCCGAAAATTATAAAGCAACAGCCAGGAAACCGTAATGACAAATCACAAAGTGTATCATGAAAAGCTGAAACAAAGCCTGATTTATAATCAGGAGGTCTGTAACAGACCCCAAACACAACAGTAGCATACTTTGTTTTTAAGAAAAACCATGCACTTTCTAAACACGTCTCAACGACAATACGTGTACAAACTATACTTTTTCTGACAGCAAACATAACCCCACCACCTCTGCGTTGTTGTCTATCCTGACGAAATATAGTAAAAGATGACACGCCCTCAAAAATAATCGAGTCATCCACTTCATCATTCAACCAGGTTTCCGTGAGAGCAACGACGTCAGCAGAGCAAGATTCAATCAAAGATGAGATGTCGTCTCGCTTTGATAACACACTCCGAATGTTGGTATACAAAAGATTTATTTCAGCAGGATGCAAAGTGGACGCGGCAACATCAAGATTACGACACTGCATATTGACACGTGTAGGGGATCTGGGAAAAACAGTTTGGGATAACGAATAGTTGACATGTCATTCATCTACATCCGCGGCGTTTACTAGTGGGACTGCAGATGCAAGGGCACTGTCCCAGACATATGCTGCGTCATTCACAAAAGGTTTGTCAAACCGTAAGCGTACTTTGTCCCCAGCCTTTACGACAGTTTTAGAAAATTTAAGCAGATTTCTACGCTTGACTCTAACTGCTTCTGAGTAGTCGTTGCTAACACTAAATTCAGTACCTTTTAGTTTAAATCCGTTTGAAAGAATACTTCCCATTTCTTTTTCATTCAAGAATTTGGCTATAATTGGCCTGTGCTTATCACTTGATAAACGGCCTAGTCGATGTGCTCTGGAGATGCTTTCCACTTTTACACCAAGCTTCGATGCACAGAGTTCCACAATCAACTTCTCGGAATCCAGCCAGCTTTCACGTTCGCTTGTTTCTTTTATTCCAAAAAAGATCAGATTATTCCTACGTGACCGATTTTCTAGTTCATCAACCTTCGATTGAAGATCAGACACAAGAATGTCCCGGTGCAACTCGTTCTCAAGCTGGACAGAGTTCGAACTTGTGGTAGGCGCTTCATTATTCTCTAACAGTGATACTCGCTCTTCCAAAGATTTGACCGTTGCTTCAGTCTGTTTCTGATTTGCTTCTAGTTTCTTAATACTGTTTAGCATTGTTGTTTGACCAGTTTCTATTTTTTTTTACAATTGCAAGAACTGACGCGAGCTGCTCTTCCTGCAGTTTCGACATAGGTCCGGGATTAGATTCAATATCACCAGCCAAAAGCAGTATCGAACTCAGCCACAGCGACTCGAAAATTGACAACAGCGTTCTGCCGATGTTAGAGGATTGCATTGCCTTTCGAATGACATCAATCCCACAAAACAGTATTTAAAAGGAGATGAGTAATGACCTGCCAAAAAGTACCTAAACTGCCACATTCCGTGGCCTTAAGGAGAACGGAAACCTAGTGTTTTAGTGCATACTTTGCTTGCCGAACAACAAACTCTAATCTACGGAAACACATCGAGGTAAGCTGGGACACCTGCATTCTGCATTGGCTATGCATTGTAAGGTTAGAACCAAGTTTTTCTTTTCCTTTGAATAACAGGCGAAACACCTGAGTCAAAAGGGATCTTTCGTAGATCGCTTCTTTAGCTCCGGATCTCGTAGTGGAGGTAGACGCTGCTACTGAGCATGCGCACAGCTAGCTTTGTCTGCACAATTCCAGGGATCATTTTCGGAGGCCGTAAGCTAGCGGGATGGCGGGTATGGTTGCAGCATTCGGTGCCTTGTCAGCTTACAGGTGAACGGACTGCACATTTTATTTTTACAAGGATTAACATGATACGGGCGTATGACAAATGAAAAGTAGTGTTGCAGTACATTTTTTTTTAATATCAAAATTGTTTCTATTGTTTTCTGGGGAAGTGTACGAAAAAAGTAACGTGAAAGTAATTTGTAACATAACGAATAAAGTAATCCGTTACTTTTCAGCGAATGTAATTTGTAATGGTAATCCATTACATTTGAGGCTCGGTAATTTGTAATTGTAATCCATTACGTTTTTCAAGTAACGAGCACAAGTCTGCCCTCAACGTTGCCGCCATTATTCCATTTCCATTCCATTCCGGGGTCGAGAAAATGCGGAATGATTCCGGAATCATTCCAACTCCGGAGTGGCAACTCCGCAACACTGATTCACAGCCAGCTCCAGCTCTAGCTTCGACGAACAGATCAAAGCAACGTCATCTGCATAGGCTATAGTGTTTTGGTCGGCTCGGAACTTATAGATGAACAGCACAAATATTGGCATCCAGGGGTTTTCCCAGGAATTGAAATTAGGGGGGTGTCTAAACTTTTTTAGGGGAGGGGGGGGGGCATTGAGAATAGAGGAGTCGTTGCGATTAAAGGGGTGTTTTCAGAAAAAAAAACAAGGAGAGGGGGCGGGGTGTACACCGCCCTAGGGCGTATGTAGGAAAATCACTGTTGACATCGGTCATGACTGATTTGCATAGAGGCCTTAAATATAAAGCAAATATCAAAGGCGACATCGGGCATCCCTGCCGAACTGACGATTTGACCTCTATTGTGGCAGTTTGTTGTCCGCTCACTAATAGCCGAGTTGTAATGTCTTTGTAGCAAATTTTTATGTACTTTGTTGACCTTTCTCCTAGGCGGCATCGTTCAATAAGAGCAAAAAGAAAGGAGTGCGACACTCTGTCGAACGCATTGCTAAGGTCTACTTGCAGTACTCTAATTGGGTACTGTTCCGCCTCCGCTGTCTCACACATAATTCTCATTGTATGCACATTTCTAATTGTGGATCTGCTTTTAAATCCGTCGGGCTCGTGCTCTCCTGCGATGCCGCTTAATCCCACCTCCAGACGTTTGGTAAGAATTTTTGCAAGAATTTTCTAGTCTGTGGTCAGTAGACTGATCGGTCTAAGGTTGTCTACACTCGTAACGCTGGAGGCAGTGTTTTTCTTCGGGATAAGCACAGTTAATGCTTGTCGCATCGACGGAGGCAGCAAATTTTCGTTTTAAAATGTCCTTATACGGACCGAAGCAGCGGGATTAGCAGATCTGCGAATTTTTATAAAACACTTTGAGATCTTCAATTGCCTCTTTAATCTCTTTGTCTGTGATTTCACTGTTTATTTCTTCCAAGATCTTGGCAGGAGTTTCAGGCATGACGTCAAAGAATCTGCATGGACAGGCCCTGCTTTCATCTTTTTGCCGTCCCCCCAGCAGTTTTGTGAACGCGGCGACCAATTCTTTCTCTATTCGCTTTTGCTCCGAAACAATCTCATCTCCAGCTAGTAGCGATGTTATTTGATTGCGGCGCACGTGCAAACGTTCTTTAGTTTTTACATTTTTAACCGGATTTTCCTCTAGCTGCAGCGCTTGCAGCCTACATCGCAACATCGCTCCCTGGTGGTACTCCTCTAGAATCAAGAGCAGCCTCAATTTGCATTCACAAATATGTTCCGCGAACACGGCGGAAGTATGGTTTTCTTCACAAACTAAGATTCGCAGGGTATTTTCGAAGGAGCGCCTCTGCTGCGCGTTCGTGCAGCCTTTTCTTGGCTCAGCCGGAGAGTAATTAACTTTACCTATTCTTTGAGAAATTCCTGGCTGACGGCGTCTACCACGCCCACTTCGCTTGCATCCCGGAGAGTTTCCTTTATTTGTTTAATTAAAGGCTCATCCTCAAAAAGGCTTTCATTCATTTTCCAAGAACTCCAACTCCAAGATATTTTATTTTAGCTTTGCTTTTATTGCACGCATCGAAACGACTGCGTGGTCAGAGAAAGCAACAGGGGTAACCGTGTATGCGTCAGCAGTCGCCACGCATTCACTTGAAGCGTACACCCAATCGAGACGGGCGTGACAACTGCCTTGCCAATGGGTATACCCCAGGCCCGGTGCTGCCGCCACCTCTGTCGACACCTTGAAGATCGAAATCCCGCTGCAATTTATTTAACTCTCCGACACTGGAGTCTGATTTTAGTAACGTTGGAGCTAAGTCACTGGATCCGGCAAAGTAGCGCCATTGCCTTCCCACCTGCTAGCCGGACACACAGAAATACCAACATACTGACGACAAAACCTCTGAAGGTGATTGGCTCTATCGCTGTCGGTTGCCATGGTGATCGCCATTTTGGTCCCTTTCGAAGCTTCGAAGCTTCGAAAGGGTCGTTAAAACCAGTCGCACCAAGATCGCTATGGAGCATCATCGTACTGAAAGCGTTCCGCGGCCAATATGGACATCTTTGGCCACTGTGCACGCAATAAACGAATCACTCATGCTTATTTCCCCAGATCTCTTACAATTATGTTGCTCTTCTTGCCTGTTTCAAGACAGTATAATTATTTTTCAATGCATATCGAAGTACTCACGTTGCGTGTGATGGCGGTACGAAGATGTACGCCATCACACGCGGCGTCGGTGCTTGAGGGCATTGAAAAATAATTTTACTCTCTTGAAACAGGCAAGAAGAGCAACATAATTGTAAGAGATCTGAGGAAATAAGCATGAGTGACAAGTTTATTGCGTGCACAGTGCCAAAGAGGCTCATATCGGCCGAGGAACGCTTTCAGTACGATAATGCGCTCCATAGTAATCTTGGTGAGACTGCTTTTAACGACCCTTTGGAAGCTTCGAAGGATTAAGAGGGTCCAAAATGGCGATCACCATGGCAACCGACAACAAAGAGTCAATCACCTTGAGATGTTTTGTCGTCAGTATGTTGGTATTTCTGTGTGTCCGGCTAGCAGGTGGGAAGGCAATGGCGCTACTTTGCCGGATCCAGTGACTTTAGTTGGAGCAATCTCGTGCCTTCGAAACACAATTGAAATCTCTCGCCAGTATCGTGTTTGCGGACGTGTCTAAGTATTCCGGTAAATTGATGAAGAAACATTTGCGGTCGGCTGGAGCATTCGGTGCGTGCTAATACATGGGTAAATTACTACCAAAATGTAATTTAATTACAATTACAATTACTTTGCTTAAGAAGTTGTTTAACTACAATTACAATTACTACTACATCAAAAGTAATTATTACAATTACAAATTACTTCTAAAAAGTAATGCAATTACTTTACAATTACTTATTTCTGAGAGCGACCCGACTTAGGACTATATAACTTTAAACCAGTTGTACAGAAAGCAACGTGATTTGTTCATTCCTTGTCGCAATGTTTGAGGAGGCTTAAGCATTGATCGCTGCATAAATGCCACGTATTGTACTTTCCCTTTTGTGAATTTTGTTAAATTCATGATAGAACTTGACAGTTTGGAGGTAATAAAGTAATACATTCTTATATTTTTAATAAATAATAATAAATGAGTTCATATGCTGGAAGACGCCAGATCGCTAAAGAAAAAATTGGGTTGACATGCAAAACAAAATGCGACAATTAGTCATATATGAATATTTTACAAGTGTTAGTATAAAACTAAAATACACACACGCTAATGCGACCGCATTCACATGCAAACATCATATTATTGCAAATTATTTACATTGAGTTGAAATTACAATGGCTCAGAAATATATAAGAACCGAATCGGGGCTCCCGAATTCTTGGTGACAATATTTACAGGTGCGAGGTAAGTCTCCAAAATGCTTATACAAATAATATCCGAAGTAGAACCAACAGGAAATAAACTTAAAAATAATACAAAGAAACGAATATGCGACAGTACTGAAAGAGGGACGTAAAAACTGGCAAAAAGAAAGACAAAGAACTTATAGACAATTAAAATTCCCAACCTCAACTAAAAACTAAAGCTAATTCTTTTTTTCTTCTTTTTTTTTTTGCATTTCGACGTTTTTGTTTTTTGCTCGTACCGCAGACGGCGCTACACGGCGCCGTTGAGTAGAGTAACTGTATATGCTCCGCTTGCGGAGCAGAGTACCGCAATGGTGCCATTCTGGAGCCAAGCACTGCGGGAAGCCACAGTCGGTTTTGCAGGGGACACGAAGGCGCAGACGCGAGGCGGCGCGCTGTGGCGTGCTGAGGCTGCTGCGGCGCGCCGCGTAAGGAAAATAGTGCGGCGTGCGGCGACGAGCCGCGCATGTGCCGTCATCGTTCTCCCGTCGTTTACTGTTTCCCTCGATTGTCAAGAATCGCACCTGGCGGGTTCCACGGGTCGCGTGTGAAGTGAAGTCGTCAAGTCGCTGTTGCCGGGACACAGATAGCGTCGTGAGCCCGCTGTCTGCCCAACTTTTGAGGACCTTTCCCTCGAGCGATCGCATGAAGCAAAAGAACGCAGGCCTGCTTATTTTCCCCTTGTATTTAATCGAAGAGCGGATACCGCTGCTCAACCTGTGATTTTTTTTTCTTTTTAGCAGACAGTTTATTTTGTTTTACGTAGACTGAGCAGTGCTTTACCTTCGTGCGTCCCAATTATATGCGAATCTGAGGTAAAGTCGAGCACCCGCACTTTCATGCTAAAATAGTGACAACTTTTTTTCTCTTTTTATCTCAAGTTTTTGCCATTTCGCGAATTCGAGACGCCCGAATAGAGCTCTTGGAGATCGTGTCTCGGCGTCGGAATCCGGTATAAGCTCTGCCGCCGTCCGCTCGGTGATTTACACTACAGCCCGTCATTTTCACGGGGCCCTTTCTACGCGCATGCAAAATTCATTGCGGTAAACGACGCAGCGGCTGATGAAAACGCCGTCCCCTCGCTTTCGAACGAGAGCTTGCCGACTCGTCAAGAAGGCCGGATGTGCCGGTCGCGTATCGCGTATCACCTCCGCGGGAGCCGGAGACGCGAGCAACGCGATCGTCGTCCGTGTCGTGTGCTTCACATACCTTGGAAACGGATGTCCTAAAACGATCGCTCGCGTTATAAAAAGCAGGACTGTACTTTACCCAGCTGACGCACATAATGTTCAATGACTTAGGAAGCTTTCGGCTCGTTCAATTTTAGTCTAGAATCTATATTTTTCGAAAGCAAAGCGGAAAATATGTTCCCCCGAAACGCGGCGCCCTGGAAGGCCGCTTTCCCCGCACGAAGGTCGGCTCCAGTTCTGCCCACAGTGACTCACCCTCCGCCAATACGGAGATGGCGGCGCAAGGAAAAGAACGCGATACTCTGCTCTGCAAGAGAGCCTATACAGTTGCTTCTACCGCTGAGGTGGGATCCAAAAAGGATTGTCTCTCAGCCGGTAGTAAGCAACAAAACAACAAACAATGCGACGCTATTTATGTTGTGCGTGTGTGCGAGTGCGTTGTCTTTGTACGAGTGAGCCACCGAGAGCTAGGCCGCTTGTGTGAGTTCTGAGGCTTTTATAGTGCTCTGTCGGCGCCACAATTTTGAAAAGTAATTGTAATTGTGCCTGAAATTTTGCAATTACTCACGCCAGAAAGTAATTAAATCACAACTACAAGTTACATACAGAAAAGTAATTCAATTACCGTAATTGAATTACATACTCTGGCATGGTGCGTGCATCACGAACAAGTTTAAATGATATATTGCGCGCAGATAAATGCAACAAGGCAGCAGCAGGTAATAGGCAAATGCATGGCCTGACTAGCTGGTGAAGCAGCCAGAAGCAGAGTAGGACGACGCGGCTACGCGCGCGTTGGCAAGAAGCTGTTGTTCATATGCATGAAAACCACATTGATGCGCATCATCTCTTTGCGTCGGGTCTACGCCCATGCGGCGTCGGCGGTCCGCATCCCCACACTACGCATCAGCGCAGCTCTCCTCCTTCCTCTCTCCAACAGCGGCGCGTTACAAAGTATTTGGCGTTACTCTCTCCAAGCTCTCTACCAGCTGCGTGTACTGGCGCGTGCGTTCGATTGCTCATCGCTGCGCAGCGCGCACGCGCAATTCTCCTCCTCCTAGTCTCCTCTCCTTCAAGCGTGAAAAAATAAAACGGCGAGTGGCGAGCGTTCCAAGTTTCTCTGCCGCGAGCTGCGACGAAGGCTCGCGTAGGGGGTTACGCTAGTTGGCAGCCAGGGCGCCATCTCACGACGTCAAAGCACGCGCACCGACTCTTTTCCTCGGAACCAACACGATGCTCCGCATCACCCCTACGGTTCCCCTCGGGAAGATGGCGTA